>JAQFJA010000001.1:5434150-5444619 GCA_029874485.1 Naso brachycentron
GATCTGATATTGCTTGATAAAATCCAGATAGTGGTGGCTAAATGTTTGTACCAAAATAGTAATGAAATAAAAACCCTTGCTGACAGTCTGTCATGACATGTTGCTTCTGTACTGCTGTCTGCGATGGGACACAGGGACAGCGGACGAAGCTGTGCACTCAGTGCATGTGTTTAACTCAGAAATCCACATCACCTTTTATTACAAAGCATGTGGGTGCCTCAAGGGGCTTCATAGTGCTTTTAAGTGCACCTTGTAAACTCAGAAATCTATATCTGAATGGCAAAAAGCTTGTTTACAACAGGAAAGTATCATTTTTCATTTTATTTTATTTTACGTAGGCCTACATCCGTCACTAGTTTGTTTTTCTTTCACTACAAAATTTTTAGTAATTTTGGTCAAGCTAAAAAAAATTTTTTTTTAAAAAATGCTAGTGTAAACATTTATATTTTATAATGCACTGGGTTAGAGGTTTCCTTGTACAATTTGCAGCATTAGTTTTCTGAGAACTCTTTAATATCTGTGTCTGTCATTCTGTGTTTACTCCAAAAAATTCACAGTTTTTAATGTGATGAATTGCAAATACTTAAAGACAGGCTTTCAAGTGTGTTCAAATATGGGACTACATAGATCCATCTGAATGAAGTTTAACCAAGGTATTTTAACTGGTTTAACTGGCATTTAAACTGGTAGCTTTAGAACATTATGCAATCACAAACACTGATATGATTTAATAAGGAAAAGCATATTAGCCTACTTTACATTAGCACTGTGTTTGACCAGGCTATGGGGACTGGACCCACCATGAGAAGCCCACTCCCGCCTGCCAGCAGCAGATGTGCCCTTTGGGACTCAGGCAAATAAAAAAGTGTTTCTGCCTGCACAAACGGGCCCTCCCATCCAGCTCCTCCCATCAGGCCCTTAGGCTTTTTTCTTTTACAGCCCCTGCGACACTAAGTGAAATGAATTGAAAGATCACCAATCAGGGGCCTGACTACAACACGGACATGGACCCACCCACCCCCATCAAACCCCCTGTCTCTTGTTGGGAGCCCCCGGTGGGAATGTTCACTGTTTGAAGAGTTAACTCTTTAATTCCGTCTGGAATGTTTCCTCTGGGTGGGGCAGTGTAGTGTGTTGAGCCAGACCACTAACCCCTATTCTCCTTCCACAGCATCTCCTCCTCCCTCTCCCTCCCACCTTCATCTCCCTACTAAATTCAATACCTCTATTTCTGGGTTGGGGGAATCTCCACACTTGGCTGTCAAGAGCAGGTCAACACAAAATGAAACTTAGTCTACGGGAGTATGATAACACCTTCCCCACACCATTATCATTGCGTACGAAACTCAGTTTTTCTCAGAGTACTGGTTGAAATTCCATCGGTACTACTGAGTGCTGAGTGCTAAATCCATCAATTTTTGTACCTAGGAGTGGAAAGTGCCTGTAGCTCAGGAAGCAGAGCGGGCATTTCGCTTATCAGAAGGTCGTTGGTTTGAATCTCGACTCCTCCGGTCTGCATGTTATAGTGTCCTTGGACAAGATGCTAAACCCCGAGTTACTCCTGATGGCTGTTCCATTGGTTTGCAAATGTGTGTGCATGAGTTCCATTCCTTGTTAGCAAGTTGGCACTTTATAGAGAAGCCAGCTTTAATTGTTACCAAGGAACAAATAAGGAATGAATGTGGTACTGCCTGCTAGTAAGCCATCTGTTAATGAGTAACTTTTGATCTAATTCTATTAGAGTAGATAATGATCAGCTAATGATCTGTTAATTGATTTTAAAAAAGAAACAAGAAGGACGATTATTCATTCCGCATTAATAAGGCTACTTCTCTAATAATTCCCAATGAAGGGACTGGGTTTTTTTGCGCACCCCAATCAGTGTAACATAATACTGAGTTATTGAGTAGTTTCTCATTACTTCATCATTAGCTTATAATCACTTACGTATTTATTGTGTCCCTTCAAGTTAAGTGGAAAAAAGGAAAAGATCACTGTTTCCGGAGCAAAAAACACAGACGGAAGGTATCAGAGACACTGCACGGAGACTGTACTGTACACATCACACAAAGAGACTGCCGATGAAAACTAGCTAGCTTACTCGGCTGCATTTACATTTGCTAAAAAGGTTATTAATGGACACTGTCCCTTGTCAAAAATGAAGGGCTGAATTGAACTGTGGTGGTATAAGATGCTAAAAATGACGAGCTTTATCGCTGGGCTACAAGCCAGAAGGATGACGGCTGTGGTGTGTATCACAACCAATTTCAGAAGAGCACCGAATCCAATCGTTTCTAAATGTGAATCCTCACATTATCTTCAAGGGTTCAAATGGCAGAAAAATTCATTATTTAGCTTTCTCACCCTCAGTCGGATGCCATCTGGTAATTATATCCAAGTCCAAACGCAACTTTCAAGAAGAAGAACAACAACTTACCCAAACACCTTTCATTTGAACATTTCAAAGCTCATTCCTCTGTTGTTCTCTACACAGCGCATGTGGCATTATAGGCTTGCTGCTGTCAAACAATTGCCAAGTTAGTCCAAAAGACTGCGACAATGAAAACAAAATAGCATAGTCACTGCAGTGCTTTCTTAAAGTAGTACAGTCACACGCATTATTATTATTACTGCATATTTACTGACTATGTAACCATAGTTTTTTTTTAAATAAAGTTAAATTAAATAAAGCGGGTCTACTTGATTAATACAAAATACAGGGTTCCTTATGGTTGTATACGTGTATTAACTAACTTATTAACTTATTCTTGCTACACCACAATTTAAAAATTTGCAAAAATACTTCAATATAATTATCTATTTTCTTTTCTAAACCAGCCATGGCCATGTCAGATTTCCGGCACAGTGCCAGAGAGCTTTAAGCCCTGTGTTACTGTGTGAATGGGTGAAAGCTGGCTTGGGTTGTAAAGTGCTTTGACTAGTCCAAAGACTAAAAACAGTACTAAAAATGAAGTCCTTTTAGTATTTAAAATGACATATTTTCTTTTGAAATTAGTGCTGAGGGGTGGCTCAAATTTATTCTGATGGGAAAAGGCAGTTCATGTGGTTTTTCTAACGAGAAAGTACTATATTCTGCAGTGAGTCTGCACTGACATGAAAAAGAAGGCTAAGATTTTAGAACAGTATTTTGTTGTTATTAATAAGGTTTTAGGGTTTATATTGCCAGATTAGAAGTCATACCCTTATGTTTATGGTTTGATTAACTGTGAAGTGATTTTTTTTTTCTTTTCAAGGGTTATTGTATGGAAAGGACAATAACAGTGTCACTCAAAATCAAATGTTGGTGTAGACTGACAGAGGTCTCATGCTTCGTCCCTCTGACTGCATGTGACTTTGACAGGAAGGAAGGAAGAAAGACAGAAAGGAAAGAAAGGAAGGCAGGGAAGAAGTAAGGCAGGATGGACGGACAGATGGACTCCCCTTATTTTTCCAACACAACGCAAATGGGTCCAACGTAGGTCTGCATTATATAAATCTCACACATGAATTAGTTGTTTCCTCACTATGCTGCATTTCCCACTTCTCTCGCCCATGTGCAGGCACCGTTTCGCTCATTCTTCCTTTCTTTGGGGGAGATCGGGTTGTGCTGATAAACATGTTGCACTGCAACAACAACTGCGTATATACTGGAGGGAGTGAATTAAATGATTAACCTCAGAATGTTTTATTTTCTTCTGCCATCTTTTCTTTTTCTTTTATTTTTCCTGTGGCAGCCCACCAAGGGAAAACTTTGCCAGATAAAAAGGCTGCTCCTTATGTTTTACATGATTTACGGTGATGATTTAAAAAAAAAAAAAAAAATTGTGGACACATTTGCAAGTCACACTGGTGCTACTTAGGGCTGCACAATATATTGAAAATTTCTCTTTCAGTCAAATTGTCAAGTTCTCTATTAGCATCTGAAATATTGTGAGGTAACGTTAGGTGCTTTTTGTGTTTGACAACTAATCCATCGTCTAGTCAACTCTCCTTTCTCTCGTCATATCATAACTAAAACGTCTGTGTCTTTAGCAACTCTGTGCTGCGATTCAGATACTGGCCTTGCCGCTGCTGCCTGGATCTCAAAGCTTCCGTCAGTTCGATAGTAATGATTTTAAAAAGGAAAAATGATGGTGGGGCCAGTGGGCAAGTTATTTAAGTGGTACATGCCACGCCACCGTGTAACACCAGGAACACAGACAACTGAAACAAACCTTCAACCAGGTTATATTGTCATTTACGTGTCTCTGCTGTAAGCTGCAGGTCAGTGTGTCTGTTACACTCACTCACACTAAAGGCTGTTCACTGTCTGGAGTTGTTAGCAACGCCAACCTAAAGCAGAAAGATGTTAAAACTGTAAACACAAATATTTGTTTATCACGAGTCATATTGTCGTTTCATTATTCAACAACATAATTTCATTTTGCATGTTTTCCTGATATCGTTCAGCCCTAGTGCACGTATGATAATATTTTGTTACACTGTCTTCAAATATGGTTGTAAAATGCAATGAAATGGTCGCAGTCTGGAGCACTGAATAATAGCCCTTTGAATTTGGAACTCGATTAAACTGTGAGGTGCCTAAAGGTTACCACCCCTACCTGACAGCAGCAAATGACGGATAAAACAAAGCGACCTGATGCCATTCAGACCAGAGAAAATTGTGAATGCAGACATAGCTGAGAAGAAAAGGAAATATAGCCCTGTGAGGCAAAACGGCAAGATAGAGATCATTCCAGAATAAGTGTTAATCTCAGTTTGGCTTTCGCCAGCTTTAAAGCACTGAAGGAGAGGCTGGGGATGAAGAGCTGGGCTGCGTTCTGTTGGACAGGTAGGTGCCAAACACACACATTTAGCTTGAGCTAACTTGCTAAATTATTGACTTTTCCATTATATTCCTATGTAGCTTGCTGTGTAGGTACAAAGAGTATAAGCACATACTATAATAGTTTTGATGCTGTTCACCCGTGAGAAGAGGCCCAGTATGTGTTTACAAGGCGGAATGAACAAATGCTACTGACTTAAGACAATGCAACTGCTAATTTATGCACATTACAAATTGGCTTAAACATTTTTTGCAAACTCTGCCACATTATAATGTGATGCTTGAGATTTTAGATTTAGCCAAAAATGTCACCAGTTTAGCGGGGATGCAATGCCTGAAGGAGCAAAAACATGCAGTTTTTCATGAGTGTATCGTAATGTGGTATCATAGCTGCAGGCTCAGCTATTCAGACAGATGTTGTGATAAAGAACTTTATGATTCAACTAAGGTAAATAAATAACTTCACATTTGACCTTTTATGTAGCTATTTTGGGGCATTTAATTTAATTTATTAATCTAATTATTATCTATTGATTGTACAATAGATAATAATTAGATTAATAAATGAAGTCAAATGACCTAATACTGCCCATACACCAACTCTACTGGAAACTGGAAGTGCAGAATGTAATTACGAGCACTAATTGCATTGTAAGCTGTTATTTGTTTCCATCTTTGACACAAATTCAGCAGCAGCCATAACAGCTGCGCTACATTATGCAGAGAGTACATCAATCAGAAAAATGCCATTAAAAAAGGCAATGCAGAGCTAAAAGCCCGGTCACATCCATCCAACCCCACCAGTCAAGGCCCGCTGGTAATGAGGCAAAGCAAGGCTCACACAGCTTTGAACTACAAACATAAATATAAAAGTCCCAGAGCAACACACCGTATCAATGAATGTGTAAACGCTGGGCTTTACCTCAGTCTGTTAAAAATGCTGGAATACCAAAACTCACCTTGGGAGAAGAATGTTTGGTGCGTTTAGAACTTTAGAGAAAGTAAACCTGTTTCCATTCCAGCATCCAAAATGCCTCTGATACTGACTAAAATGCCGGACTGCGTGTCGGCAAGTACACAAGTCAATAGCATATAAACACCGGCCCAAGCCTACTCGACTCAAGGGATATGTTGTTGGTTTGTCCAGCTGCTTTTGTATGGTGGTTGTCTGGCATGCTTGTGGGTCAGCTCGTGGTCCGTGGCAGGAGCAGGATCGAACTCCTCATTTCAACTCAGCAGTTGTTACTTCTTCTCATTTCTTTTTCTCTCTAAATAACTAATGAGCTTGATTTTTAGCAATGTCTGCATTTATGAAGTTAAACTATAGTTAGAAGTCAGTAGTGGTTTCACCTGGAGTCGGTGTTGCAGTCATGGAAAGTCTGACTGAATAATATTTTTAGTTACGTATCAGTGTACCTACACAGGACCCGTGTCTTTTACTACATGGCCTTTAAGCTTTCACATCAACCAGGTATTTCAAAAGACAGAGACAACAGCTTACATAAAACACAAAGGAACGCCACAGTGTGTTATAGTACAGCTCACAAAAGCAAACCCAGTTTTACTATTTAAAACTCCTTACACCACTCCCACCCCCCCAAAAAACCTCCTTTAGATCCCACAAAGCAAACCAAATATTTAGTATGAGACTAAATACAACAGTTGGCCAACAAAATAAACGTCTCGTGTCCAACAGACAAACTTTGTGGGTCTCCAACAACTACTGATTTACCCCCTCAGACCGGCCAGTATGCTGCTGCTCCTGTCACGGCTCTAGGGACTGGCCAGCGTGGGAACTGAGTGGTCAACGGAACAGATGATACTTTTTTCATTTTTCATTCTTCTTTCACTTGACATGAGCTCTCTTCAACACAGAAAACTCCTTCAAAATTATGCTCCCACTTTGCACATATCTAACTTCAGTAGCAAATGTGACTGAAATACTAAGTAGCTAAGTAATGCTACGCTCACTTACACTCTTTTTAACAATAACTGATGTACTGAAGGAACTCATTTGAGTTTGTCCTTCATTGCAACTTAACTGTAACATTCTCAGATTCTTGTCCAGGTAAAACATGTTTAACAAAGTAACAATTCTGGTATGAATGCATCCTTGTTCGTGGCAGAAGTGAGCAGTCAGGGTTGAGGTTTTCAATTCCCTGTAGCTAAATGGTTTGAGCAGGGCAGAGACAATTCAAGCCTCACACATTAAAGTTACACTTTTTATATTAAACAAGCACTCGAACCTGTTCTGATGGACTTCAGCCCTCCTCATTATTTCTCATCTTAATGAACCTCATTTGCAGGCAGTTTGTACAAACACGGTTCAAAAGGTAATTTAAGTCTTGTGACATCAGCATAACAGGAAATCCATTTAACAGAATAAGACTAAGAACACCATTTAAACCCGCTGACAGTAATGGCATATGAGACACCAACATAACAGTGGAAAAGCAAAAACCAGGTCAGGTTGGTGTATACAGCATACGCACCAGGCAACGAGGCCTCCTTGCTCACACCACAACACTACTGAGGGATATGGTGAAACTATTGTATGTTTCTTGCACATGGCAAAAACACTACAACGGTGGGCTGATGCATCACGGTAAGTTGCATGATGGAAAAAAAACTTCAGTCCATTTGCTAAATACAATGTCTTCCTCATTTATCATAAATGAACCATAAATGAGGCTAAACATTCCTGCCTCTAAAAGCTCACACACAATCCTTATTGATCTCTGCACTGTAGCCATGCAGCTCCCCACTTCCTGGCTGATGTGTTGCTGGGGCGACAGCTAAATTATGCAATAGCGCTGGCTCAACAGACGAGCTTCAGTGCTTGAGCAGCAGAAGAAGGGCTCGAAGGTGGCAAATGATGGAAGAGATCAGCGGCAACAGATGATCAGTTTCTATGGTCTAGTTACCCTTGTGTTCCACCACTTTTTCTGCCTCACTCTGTTCTACCAAGACAAATGAGAGGGACGCTTTTGCTCTGATTTACTAGCTCTGAAATGATGAAATAAGAGGCTTTTCCAGGCTTGCAGCCTTTCAAGATTCAAAACGTCTCAGATCTGACCCAAATTACACACTACAAATCTAATCAGGCTGCATGGGGTAATTATCCTGCCTCATATTATCAAGCCTTCTAATTGCATAACCTTGAGAATGTACAACCAAAATTTGATAGGCTATCATTCTTGGCTGTTGACCTATGAGATACAATTAAAGAAGGAACCAAACTGTGTAATGTTAATACGATTTTCTTCGCTCAGTCATGGGCTATAATTACATAAGACCGCCAACACCCTATATAGAAAAACTAAAAAGGCAAGTTGATTTTTTTTTTTTTTTTTGACAGGAACTACACACAGCTCTTTAGCAGTACCAGAGTTAGTTATAAGCTTATTTTCATCTCTGGTCCCTGGACAGGATACAGAGAATAACATCTCTGCCAAATGTTACGCCAAATTTCATGCCAGGCAAGCTCTCCTAAAACTCTCCTAAAGCTTTTTTAGCCCTGTGTTGTGAACAGAGAAGAACTCATGTCACTTTGCATCTAACTGCCTCACTGTTCTGTATAAAATTTAAGAAGATGGCATGAACTGAGCATTGTTGTTCTACAACTAGGTCAGAAGCAGAGGCAGTAACACAGCCAAATCACAGTCTTTGTAAAGAAAGTGAGCCAGTGAACCAGCAGGAAGTGACAGGAGTGTGATGTTTTCCAGCACATGATACTTGTGAAACCCACTCACAGGGGATTTAAAGACCAGCAGTCAACTCAAGACAACAATGTCCACAATTTCGGCAGACAACAAGGTCGGGTGCTCTTTACTTTACTGTTCGAGGACAAGATTAAAACCATTTAACAGCAACTGTAATTAACTGATATTGCCATGTTTTGCTTTTTTTATTGTTTAGAAAGAACAGCATGGCAGTCTGCACTTGGAGCACCAGCATGATATCTAAAAATCATACACCAATATGTCAGAGTTGTTGAGTGTGAAAAAGCAAAGCTGTGTAAAGAACGGTCTTGGTTGCAGCAGTATAATGGGATCTCTGTGTAAAAAGGGAAATACTTTGCTTATTGCCTCAACTTTGATTCATTTGTCAGAAGGTCAAGTTGCACAACATGAACAAATGGCATGCGAACATTATATTTTCCAAACTGTGGAGCCATTGCATTAACACCCACTGTTGCAAACCGCACAACATGGAGCCAATCCAGCTGAACCGATATCACCACCAATGTAGCGAGACATGAGACACAATCTGTGTTCTGCAGCCATGATTAAAACTCTATTAATCACTAAGGGATTATCACAAGGAGCAGTGGGGTCTAACAGCGCATGCACATGTGTGTACGTGTGTGTGTGTGTGTGAGCAGGGCGGGTGGGGGCGTGGATTACAGGGGTCATGTAGCCTCAGTCCCACTGCGGTGGACGCCAAAGTACCAAGGCCAGCCAACTGCCCACCCTTGGCTCTCACTCCATGCGACGCCTTTGTCCAGCCCCTTGTTTGACAATTATTTACTCTGCTGTTTAGGACTGGGCCGAGGTCACCACACATCCATCACTGACATGAGAACACTGGCTACCCATGCCTGTCTACCCTGATTTGACCTGTACAGGCCATCACCATTCATATATACCCAAAAAATTACAGAACTACAAGATGGACTAATGAGATGGCTGTCAGTCAAGTGCTGCTACTAGGTGTGGCAAATTACATGTAACTAAACATTACCTTGTTACTGAAGTGATATGTCTATGTCTGTGTATATTTCATGGTCGCTTCGCACCAGACAAAAAAACTTACACCAACTGTCATCAGTCACTAAGAATGGGTATAGTTTATTCATCTCCCAGGTATATTTATTAACATTGACATTTAAATAGTCATGCTTCTTTTCAACCCTTTTAAGGGTGACGATGCTATGACACGATTTGAATTTAAATTTGATATATTTATTTTTACACTGCAATGGCAGTTTTTTTCTTCAATACCGTGCAAGATTCAAGACTGGCAAGACGGCAAGATGACACAGACTCTCCTGATTCAAGGGCAAGAGAAAACAGGAGACATCTTACTGGGATTATGAAAGACTGTGAAATACAACTTCATAGAAGCATACAACATACAGCAACATTCTATTGGTCTCTTTTAAAGCAACCTCTTTAAGACTGTGTTGAGTTGTAAAGAAGAAGTAAATATATGTAAAAAGTAAACAGATATCGAAAAGTAAGCGCCATAAGATTGTCACTGGCCTCCATGTTTGTTTCTACCGTTTCCTATGTGCTAGTGCGGTCGTAAGGTTGAATGTGACGACACCAGAGGAAACAAAACAAAAATCAGAGAGGCAAACTGATCTACTCATCTGCTAATTTCAGCATGTAAATCCACATTATTGAAAAAAAACAAAACAAAACAAAAAAAAACCCAGCAAAACCTTCTTTGAAACCAGTCTCTATAATGCATTTTAACACATTAGGAACATAGGTAACATAATGCATTATGAGCCCACACTTATAATTAGGGGTGGGAATCTCTCGGCACCTAACGATTCCGATTCAGGGGCCTACGATTATGATGCATCTTGATTTTATCTTAGTGTGACACAGCTTACATACAGCATGGCTCTTGTTCA
>JAQFJA010000001.1:5452910-5463829 GCA_029874485.1 Naso brachycentron
AGCACCGCTGAGGAAAATCGCGGTGGCGACAGCGAGAGTAATGACGTACTCATGCAGAAAAAAGGGGGACATTTCATAGTGTAGAACTGACAAAACCTTACGACAATGTGTAAGGAGTAATAATTTGCATACAAGTCCTTTGGCATTATTGCTGCACCGCAAGGTAACACTACGAATCTCTATAACGTCAACCAAGCTTTTGTTTTCTTTTAAAGAGAGAATCGTGATCTCAATTCTCAGGGAGAAAAATCGTGATTCACATTTTAGCAAGAATCGTGCAGCCCTACTAGACATCTTAATGTTCCTGCTGCAACTTGGCAAAATATGGTTACCTGAAACACAGAAGGCAATAGTAATAAACATGATGTTCTGGTCATAAATTACATGTTGTCAATACTCTCATTTTGGCAGTTACACTCTAATTTGCCATCAAAACACAGTTTATAATGTGATATTTAAAAAATGTGAACAAACACAAAATAAGTGACGTGTTTTCAAGCCACAGTGGCTCTGGAGTTTATGGTGGAAAAGCCACAGAAGTCAACAACAGTTCTCATAATTGTGTCATGAGCTCATCTAAACTGTTCTACGGCACTTGGACATTAAAAAAAAAAAACTCAGTAACCTGGCAAAGAAAAATATTAGCTGGCTTTTTAAGTTCAAAGTAGGGCTGCCATTTATGTCACCAAACTTGTTAATCAGTGTTAGTTATTACAAAGTCATGTTAAAGTGGCATTTAACATTTTTAACACACTGTTGAATCAAATAAGCCCAGTCCTGCTCAAATACAGAAAATAAACATTTAACTGGGATCAGGGTCTGGGAGTCCGTGCCCCACTCATGAACTTACGTGCTTTTAATCTACATATATATTTCGTGTGTAACTTTGCTACGCTGAAAATTCCAGTTTCTCAACAGCAATGCAGGAAAGCAAGTAAGACTTAATTAAGTTCTTCTAAATGGTGGAGTTAAAAAACCCTGGTTACATATCAGAGGTCAAGAAATAGCCAAAGGCTACAGTGTGACAGCAAAAATACAACATATCAGTTGCCTCACATTAACTCCTGCAAAGGCAATCATTAGTCAAAATCTGCCGCCAAATTTTAAATGCTTTACATAAGTGCATACTTTAGCAGTTGCACTTTGAGACAAACCTGTTCCTTAAAACCCTTATTTACTTTTTGGAAAATGTCAATAATTCGTTAATGCAACTGTTCTACAAAAAACATTCAATTGATGCATTTTTAAAATATTTTATTGTGCAGACAGATTCTATTTCCTAAGGTAAATATTTGCATTGTGAAGGTTTAGGCAAGGTGAAGGCAAAGGCAAGGGCTTCACACTGAACTTACAACTGTGAGTGTTGATCTGACAAGCTGGGCCCGTGTGTTAGTGTTTTCATTTCATTTCCTTTTTATCACTAACAAAATGGAAAACTAAAGCCCTAATTTGAAATCATAAAACTCACTGTCTGAACATGCATGAATGGCAAAAAACAGGCTTTTACACCCACACACAGTTACAGTCACCCAGCCAGTTAGACTGTGTGGTAACTGAGATTCTACGAGCATGTGAAGAAGGTCCCGTAGGGCTAACTCACCTCAGCCGAAGAGTATCCTGAGGAATACTGCTCAAAATCAATCTCTTCATCACTGCAAGAACAAGTCAGACAGGTTCTGTCACTCACTCTGTGGTAAATAATTTAAATGTGTCAACTTATTTAGGTCCACAAGAGCTGTGAAAATGCCTAAATGCTAACAGGAATTAGTAGATATCCAGGTGACATGACTTTATAGCTTTAATCTTTGAAAGGGTAACAGTAAAAAAAAAGGTTTTTCTTTTGGGACATTTCGCTGATACACTGATGAGCTTGTGCATGTTCCTTATACAACACATCAAAATAAAATTTACAGTATGATTTTGTGGCATATCTTTTAAAAGTGTAAGCATATGAGAAAAAAGATTAAATGAAATCAAGAAGAAGATACTGGTTCTCAAACAAAAATCTACAATCACCACTAGAGTACCACTAACCCTTATTGACAACATGTGACTGAACTTAAGTATTTTTGCTGCTCACTTTACTGCATGTAGATAGAATTCAATAACTTTATGACATGTATTCCAAGTGTCGCCTTACCTGTCTGAGTCCAGCGCAACCAAACTGTCCTCAGCATGCTGACTCAAAGCAGCGTAGCCCTTGTTATACTTCACCATCCTAAAAAGAGAACCAGAAACTGCAAAACTCGTGCAGAACAACCATCTTCTTCCCCTGCATTGTGCTGACAACACAAAAAGTAGCTTTCTTCCTCATGATTCCTCTCCTTACCTCTTAGCTCCTTGTCTGGGCTGATGCATCACTGGAGGTCCAGGTGACAGGGCTTTCTTCTTCAGTGCTTTTCTCGCCATCTCCCTGTGTTTCTCTGTGTTTAACACATGTTTAATGGGAGACATTTTTGGGAGGACTGACTGGATGATGGTCAAAGCAACAGTCACATACAGTTAGAATGTTTATTGCTCTAACAGCGCCATATCTTAAAAAAATGCTCTAATTACAGAGAATGACTTGAGGTTTATGAAGCTACCTAAACACACTCTCAGTTGTTGAGTTCTTGAGAATGCCAGACGGCACTGCTTTTTGGTTGTTCATTGAGTAAAAGAAAGCAAGGCAGCCACCACAGCTGATTTCAACCACTCAAGACAATTCATGTGTTTCCTCCAGATAAACCACAGTGTGTTTCAAAAGTATCCCAAAAGAGACTTAGAGCTCTGCCACACAGAGAACACACAACTACTTTATTTGTGACAGGAGTCACGTCAAGCTGCACAAAGCAGCCAGGCAGGAAGTCAGACACAGAAACAGTATGGAGCATCTGGTCAATTTTCAAAATAAAACACTCTCAAACACACTAAAACGAAACCATTTCATTACGAATCCAACATGGAGTCAAGCACGACAGTCAAGAAAAAAGGGCCAACTGACAATTTTTGAGAAAGTCAACAGACAGAGTCTGGCACTCGAAGGCATGGAGCAATTCGGAGGATGGAAGAAAAACGCGTCACAGACACACTGTCATAGAGCGGTGCTCAGTGGAATCAAGGCATTGTGATAACCAAAACTAAATTACAAAAGTATTAATTATACAAAAAGTTAGGTCATATAAAAATTGGATTTCTTTCTTCTTTTTCCTTTTTTTAAAAAAGGTTATATCAGTTGAGTTCAGTTGATTTCTCATATGCCTGCACGCCCATTAGGACATATATTTGTACTTAATACAAGGCTTTGTTAAATACTCCATTCTGATTGGTCAATCACGGCATTCTAAGGTCTGTTATTTCTGTATAGCAGACCATTGCTATGAATAACAGACCGTGTTAGCGTTGTTAGGGACAATGTTCTGACTGGCTCCGGAGGTTCATTTCCTGTCATATCAATCCGCAGAAAGAAGTCCGGTAAACGTAGCCTACTGTAATGTGGATAAAACTGGCACACTGTGTGTCTATCTTCAGTTCACTGTGCTTCGTGAAAAGGTGAAGCAACAGGCTGAGGATGGGATGTTTTCAATGCATTAGGCCTAACCAGTGTCTCAGTTTCAGACACGACCGCTGGTTGAGGAGTTTATTCTTTGAAAACAGAGCTTGCAGCCTACGTTGCTGTGCAAGCAGTTAGCAGAATTGAACAGATTTGGGTTTTTTTAAATGGTGAAATTAAATAATTTTTAAACTAATAAAATAATTTTCAAGTCAATATTTTGTGCCATATTATTGATTTCTTTAGTAAACAGCCATGTAATAAGCAGGATAATGTCCAGAGAGCCTTCAGGCTGATAAAAGACCCCGACGCTTTCTGCATTGCCCTGTCGGGATTCTTTTTGCAATAATGACCGGCTCACTGAATATTATTCCTTATACCTTAAAAGTATTGATCAAAGGTACCTGAAATAAGGAATATCAATTAATTTTATATAAATATAGGGCACTTGTATTTGTACTGATAATCTAAAAAACAACATCCATCCTTAATGCCCATTTTGACCACCAGTCGCCTGGAGTTGATAATACATTAGGTTTATGTATTTGCGTGTATCTGTCTGTCCGTCTCAGGCTAATCTTGTACATAACTGGACCTCAAGCACCTCTCCTGGTTGTTGTGATTCACAATTTTTGAAATTTTTTTTTTACTGACTGCTCTGTTTTACTATATATGGCACTCTCAGCTAGCTGCTAGGGGCTGCAAGTAAATAACAACTGCTTCAGTTTTGACTCATGTCCGTTAGGGCCAACGTGCGTAGCGGTCAGATGTCCGAACAACAAACAACACAAACACTATCACACTTGCTAGATACCACGTGACACTGAAGCAGCTGTCTTTTCGACTGGTTCCCTCTTGACATGGATTATTCAAAGTGTCAAACAGGTAACAGAAAAATTGCTCACTGCAATGATATTTTTGAGCATTCGTTATCTATCTTCCTTTACACCACTGCTGAGTGTACAACTGACACTTAAGTCATTCATATTCTTACAATGAACGTGAAGGTGTAGTCGGCTATTTGGCTATTTTCATATTCTTACCTATTTTACATGCTTCAGCTTCCAGCAAACTTGATACAAACGAGGTCTGTGTGTGTGTGTGTGCGTGTATGTGTATGTGTATGTGTGTGTGTGTGTGTGTGTGTGTGTGTGTGTGTGTGAGGGGGACGCTCTCTGAACCAGAGCAAGTAGGCCTTTATTATTTAAACTGTTAGATGAGGGTTAACACTAAACAATCTTTTTCCGATAATACTGTCGGCTCTGATAAAATTTTAGCCACTATTAAACGTGAGGAATTTTTGGCAATTATAAGGACCAACAAATAGGCTCCTGTCCATAAATAAAAAATTATTAGTTCTGATTACGTTATTAATATGTATTATTAATAATAAGTCAATATTGACTATATTAAGATGGGCAAATGGATGCTGAGTCAGTGGGATTACAAACAGGAGTAATGTTCTGCTGTCTCGACAGAGGCAGGTTGCAAATGTAGATCTATATGTTTATTCAATGTCTTTTTATAGAGCATCAACGGCACATTTATGGGAGTTTTGCTGAAAAACAGACATTAAGCACAAATTAATGCCTTGGGTCGAGGCTACGCCCGTGAGACACGGCTGAGTCTTCATATGATTCTGCACATAATTGGTGCATTTACATCGCTGGTGTTTTGGAATTGTTGCTTTCCACGCCAAGATCTGCACTTTGCTAAGTGTACTCTTCTAGCTGCTGCTTTTTTTCCACTGTTATGCTGTTCAGGTCAAAGCAGACCTGAGCTGATAAATGTGCAACAAGAAGTTTAAGTGCAACGTATGGTAAAAGCTTCTTATTGTATTAATCAAGACCTTAACTTTCCTCACACCTGCTGGTATGTGCGTGCATGCTTGTCTTATCATTTCCTTCTCCCTATTATTATTAATAACAGGTTAAAGCAGCTCCCCTAAACCCCTTATTGGTAGATAATGATCACTTAACAAACTTTAGAAAGTTGTTCAAATGAGTTTACAACTCTTCTCGAGGAAAACGCTCCACTTACAGAAGTCATATTTCTGCAATTTAGGACCAATTTTCTACATTTATGTGATGATTAAACAAAATTTGTTTTCAAAACAATATGATTTTTATGGTTATCAAAGGACATTTATTGAAGATGGTTCTAACAGATCATATTCAATGCCAAAAGTTTGAAATGTTTCAGGAATTCACCATGTAAACTCAGTTCCATGACATGTCATTTTATTTTTCTTTCCTATTCACAGCACTGTGTGAACATATTTAAAGAGTCTGTGAAATATGTCATGTGTCTTTGCAATGCATCTTATAAATCTCACATGACAGATTTTAGACTGCTGTCACTCTCCCATGCATGAAACCTACCGTAATCTCATCTGAGTGGAAATTCTCTACATGCATGAGGTCTCCCTCGCTTTCAGCAGGAATGTGTTTCAACACAAAGTCGTTTTCTTCAATGCCAAATGTATATCGGAATTCAAATCACCGGTCAGTTAGAAAATTCTAACCAATGTAACTAAGACATCAGGACCTTCGATGTTATGTATGAAGACAGTGAACTACATTATTTCACTTGTCAACTGCTTTCCAGACAAGCACCACTCATCAAACTGTGGGCAACTGACCGCATCAATTTTTATATGACTCAGGCTCTGCTGTTCTGCCAGCTGCACTTTCAACACTTTTTTTGCTATCTACAACAGTATGAACCACAGCTGAACTCATAAAAACAACAATTATGAAAAGACTCCTGATCTACTGACACAATAATGACCTGTTTATGTCATTGGTTTTGATGAGTCAGGAACACGCTTACGTAGTTTGAGGTGGATGGCTGGAGCTCTGGACATGATGTAAGGTCCTCTTTTCTCCACAGGCCTGATGCCTCCATCAGCGGTCTTGGGTCTTGTGCCGCTACTGGGCCCCTGAAATTAGGGACAATATCTATTTCATATCCATGGATGGTAGATTAAAAAAAAAAACAGTGACATGACAAAGACATAATCAACAGGGTGTAGGAGCTAAATGACAAGACGACGTAGTTAACTCATATAATTTTAAATCAGCTCTAGTCCGTCTCTAGTGGTACAACCCCAAATTACACCCACCAAATGATATTTTGGGAATCGAAAAACGCCTCCAGTTCTTCCCAGAAGTCCCCTCGGTTTACAGGAAGAGATAATCAATGGTTTAAAAGCTCATTAACAGTGTCACACTGTCACAGTTTGCAGTCAAACACTGAAATTTCTGACGACCGAAAGCTCACATTGTCGTAACTAAGTTTGTAAACACGTCACATCTAAACTACGGCCAAAAACCTTTACTAGGATAGACAGCTAACGCTAGCCTCCCAGTTTCTATTCGCGCGCTAGCGTTAGCCGGACTAGCTTTAGCTGACATTACCTACCGACAAAACTTGTGGCTCCGGCTGCGCTTCTAGCAGGGTATCCTTCTCTGGTTCCTCTATGATGTCGTTCATCATCTTGGCGTCAGTCGTCACAATTTACACCACGATAGAGCCATTATGACAGCTGTCCAACCGGTACGGGACTTTGTTGTTCTCTAAAGAAGCAGGTAGCACTTCGGTTAGCCGAACTGTTATGCTAGCAGTGACAGATTTTACACTACTTCCGGGAGAAAAATTCCAAAATAAAACTTAGCGTCTCGAAAGCCACACTCACTCTGTCATACGTCATTCAACAAGCAAGATTATACAGTGACTGGTTCTGTGCAGTAGCATTTTTGCGCTTTCGTATCACTAAACTATCTCTGTTGTAGACATTTCAGCACCCAGTTAAAAGAAAAAAGACAAAAAAATCATCACAGAAGTACCCCTCCCCCACCCCACCCCACCTGAAAAAAGGAAAAAGAAAAAACGAGAAATCACCTAAAAAATGATTAGTTGCAAATAATGACAATAATTATTAAGTACTGAGAAATTACGTCCTATTTCCAAAAGCAAACTTTTGCACGGTATCTCATATGTGTTGCTGAAAAATAACACCGCAATCCAGAATTATTTCCAGCCTACTGTCGCCATCTGGTGGATGGGAAATGAGCACAGAGGGGAAAAAAATAAAAATAAATGTTAATCTTTTGCGACCTTTATCTACAAGTAGTTCGAGTTAAACTCTTTGAGCTTTAATTACGGAAACTAATGGACATGATGCCCCGTTATAAATCCTCCAGCTAGTCGTCCTCCACAGAATCAGCAGCTCCAGCAGCCGCTCTGGAACCACTCTAGACTGTGTTGTAGTCTCTATTTTTTATTGTTGGCTTACAATTTGTACTGTTGATTGAAAAAATTGACTCGCTTTACACAATATACTTCTATGTAGAATGAATGCAAAAAATAATTTGCATTGTTTAAAAGCGGTTTAATAGGCTAACGCTGTATAACATCGGCACATACCAGATTCTGCAGTATTGGTTGACATTTTGGTGTTTATGGTTCAACCATGAATAAGAGCAATGCTATTATTTCTGTTCACTTAGAGCTGAAATGGTTTTAGTATACAGCCTTTACCCCACCTACACACATACTAGGCCTTTTGATAAAATACATTTTGACTTGTCATACCAGAAAAGGTTAAAGTAATAACAGTAACACCTCTTTTTATTTAAGTAGCCTAGTAAAATATGCCAGTGAGGGAGCATCCCAGTACCAAGGAGCTTCTTACATGAAATGGAACCAATATTTTGATATTATCTTTAGCTGTGATTTTCCTGCTAAAGGAAAATATGAATTAATTTGCCAGAAAAGAAAACACACCTGAAACACATTCCTCAATTATAATCTTTATTAGGTCCACCATTTTGTACACAACAGGACAGCATGGATTTAATCAACATTATAAACATATTTGACAGGAGAGAATCAGGAGAGCTCATCTCTTGTATCACATCACCTGAGGAAAGAGAAAAAAAAATTTCAGCTACAAGCAGTCAATAGTCGGTGATAAAATTATTGATCGACTGCACATTCATGGAGTGGGCCAGCATACAGATACACAGTTTCTAACTACATGTTGTTGTCTGATATAGTGCAGTCTCACCTTGGCAGTCTATAACTTGTCAATGCCCAGCTCTTCTGGTGTCGAGATACCAAGTTCTGACAGGGTGGGCTTCAGCTCTTGGATCAGGTAGGGATAGATTTCTTTATGGGGGCCTGCTTTGTCCTGTAAAACATAAAAAAATGTCAGAGAGAAGAATTAAAGGAACGATTAGTCTCATCAATAATGTGCAATAATGAATTTGCATAATATGATTACATTATTCATTATCATATTTTTATAGATAGTAACAGTGAGTAATGTGTACAAAACAGCAAAATCAGCATCAATTGTTATCTTTACTCTATTTCTGTTTCAACTATTTTTTGTCTTTTTTCCATGTAACATGTCACAACATGATTGGCCTTTGATTTGTCTCTGAACTATACTTCATAACTTCACCAGAACTAAGCGATCCACATTCAGCTCTGCGTTTATCAGAAATGAGACACATTAACATGAAGTTCAGCAAAATGTTTTATGGCAGTGAACTTATGAAGGGACAGTAGCTCACCTTAACAGCCTCAAGGATGCGGATGGCGCTGGCCAGGTCATTCAGTCTTCGGCAAGCTCTTAGTGCCGAATCCAGGATCTTGGCCTCAGGTACCAGGTCATACCCAATCAGGGTGTTCATGCCTTTAAAATTAATAGAAAAAGAATCAACAATAATGATAAGGGCAAGCGATTACAGAAAGAAAAAACAATATTTGCTTGAATGACAAACCCATACAGCACTCGCAGTACTGCCAGCACCACAGCTGGTCAGCACGGTAAATTATATTAACCAAATAATAAGGACAAATTTACTTTATGTTTGTCTAAAACTTTGACTGAATGTTTTGTCATGATTTACAATTTCACCAAAACTGAAACCATGACAATGATCAACTGGAAACAACAGTGCAAGGACACATCATTAGAATATGCAAAGCATGAACTGTCACCTTTCCTCAGCTCCCAGGCGTCTAAGTCAGCCTTGCTGAAATAAGTGACCCAGCGAGCATCAAACTCCTCGTCTGTCTCCACCTTGGCATGGGAATAACATCTGGAGGCCAATGGAGCTGTAAAACATGGAGCAGATACAGTGACTTCCAGAGATGATACAATACATTTCAACAACTTCACACAGCGTGTTATACAAGTACATGTAATACAGAAATACATCACTGGCTTTTTTTCAAAACTTTTTTTTTCCATTTAACAAAAAAAAGCCAAACACAAGGATCAAAACAAGAGGTTTGCTGTCTATAATTGACTTTAACTGAGTAAACATCTTAATAAACAAATAAATAACATTATGCATTTTCCCGTACATTCTGTGACAACATTAAATACTCAACGGTTTTTGATAGCAGGTGACACAGTCACATTTTTGCAAGTACAAAAAAGTCGAGGTTTATTGCTTAAATAGATGCGTGAAAATATTTGACTGCTTCTACACAGGAAGGGATGATTGTCTCAAATCAAATGATAAAGTCAAGCTGGCAAAACAAGAGTCATATTACGCATGTTTCAAAAGAATAAAATATTCTAATGTGGTAACAGTTTTGTAAAAACAAAAAGATAATATGCTGTGGGTCTATGAAGGACATTAAGAGGCTGTACATAGCACAGGTCTGTTAAGGTGATTCAGCATGGGTTTCATTTTCAAAACCGATTAGGACGGCCCGCTCTGTACTGGGATGCCCCCTGGATCCAGTGCAGCTGCTAGGAAACGACTCCCACCCCATGCATGACGCTGTGACCGCACTAGAAAAGCCCCCTTAGTGACAGACTGCTTCACCCCAAGTGCATGAAGGAACAATTGTGCGGGTTCCTCCTTCCTGTCAGACTGTACAACTTGTACTGCTACCAGGAGACCACACACACACCAAAACTGATTCGAAACCGCATAATTTCAGTATCAGTGTGTGCAATATTCATGTGCAACTGATGTAAATATTTTTTAACTGTTGACTTTTGTTTCTTATTTATATTGATCTTTTTGCTTTATTTATCTTGACATACCTTGCATTTATAACATTACATATTTTTACAATATTTTTTACTATTATTTGCTTTTCACAGATGCTTCTCTACTTTTGATATCCCTTTGCTGCTGTAACTATGCAAATGTTCCCATTGTGGGACTAATAAAGGATTATCTTATCTTATCTTAATATAACATTACATTGAATTCAACAACATGACATTCAAACATGAAACACAAAACTTGTAATAATGTACAGTTTCACATGTGTTTCAACCATAATGGTAACACACAGTCATCAACAATAGTGCAATTACACCATATTAAAACACATATACAGAGAGGAAGAC
>JAQFJA010000001.1:5506825-5523561 GCA_029874485.1 Naso brachycentron
CTGGGAGGGTTTATGGTTTTTTTTTACCAGGGCAAGAGAGGCGGCAAAGGCCATTGTTCTTTGTTTGTTTGTTTGCCAATAAAAAAAAATAAACCAAAGAAACTTCATTTTTGCCTGGACAACTGGACTTTTTCCTGTGTAAATTAATTCCCTAGGTGCCTCAGTGGCCATTTGATTTGATTTTGTCTTTTAATATTTTGATTTTTGATCATTGAGGACAAATAACCATTACAGTCTGTCTTTGAAGAGTAAAAATCAAAGTGGAAACCTCTGTGTCATGCTGGGCTGGGACATAAATTTTAGCAGTCATATTGAATTAATAACAAAATCAGTCTTCTACTACCTTATAAAAATCTAAAAGATCAAAGAGTTGGTTTAGAAACATGATTAGAAACTTTTACAGCCTTTTGTGTCTAGGTCTCAGGTCTCAGGTCATTACAGTGGCTTTTTCAAAGAATCAACTTTAAAATTCAAGGGCTTTCACATAAATCACTGAACAGTTTAGCTCCTAGTTAATTATCAGATCCCCTGACCCAGAACGAACCTTCCAGACATGTCAGGTCAGCTTCGGTTTGCTGGCTGTTCCAGGGTTGGAAACTAAATGCAGTGAAGCTGCTTTCAGCTTCCATGCTGCCCAAATGTAGAACACATTACAAGAAGAGCAAAGACTTGACACAATGTTGACTATTTTCAAATCAATACTAAAGACCTATTAATTATCATATTTTAATTAATTTTCTTAAAATCAGATTTTTTTATTTAATTTTTTTTTAATTTTGTGTGCTTCTGTGTATTTGTTCATCTTCTTCTTTTTTTCTGTTTGATGTTATGGCCTTGGTTGTTTTTTTTTTGTCTTTTTTTAAAATCATTTTCATCATTTATTTCTCAAGCTTTAGCCCGTGTAACCTGTAAAGCACACACTCTTAGGGTGTGTGCTACATCAATAAACTCACCCTGCCCTTCACCACACTTTAGATCATTCTATTGAAGGTCACTAATGTCCGTCCGAGCATATGCAGGCATATGTGCACATGCTGTTGGTTACATGTACAGGAGTTGCACATTCATGATATTCATTTGTGGACCTTGGAAAGAAAAAAGCCTTTTTGAGGTCAAATGTATCAAAGTATAAAGATGTTTGCCTCTGGAGTCCTCGGCTGCACACAATAACATGCATGATACTTTTAGGGAGTGCCACAAGATGACGAGCTGTTAATATGCTACCATAAACACACAGTGAGAAACTAAGATAAACAAGGATGAAATGTTATGCAGGACTCATTTGCCACATCTACTGTTTGCTTTTGTCCGGTGTCCACGTCCCACAGATTTGTACAGGAGGTATTTACTGAGAGAATGTGACCTGGATTTAACAGCCTTTACTGAGGAGGTCACAGGTCAGACACACAGGACCTTCATCATTTCTGTTACTGTGGAAAAAATCCTGAGGGTCACATGAGACTGAGAGGCATGCTGGGAAAAGACATAAAGGATGAAGATCTGGAGCAGTTGATGTCATTTTGCCCGTATCAGCTCTGTCTGCTGTTGCTCACCTGTCACTTGCCAGTTAATGCATTTGTTTGCTGAATGCTCATCACTGCTGCAGGGAGACATGCCTGCTCTCGAGGCTACCACTCCTCTTCATCATCTGTTCATTAGAAAATTCACTTTTTTTTTTTACATCAGAACACCCAGCTAGCCTTTGGGCCTGAGACTAAACGTCTGACCAGCGGTGGATCTGAGCTTTGGAGATGGATCGACCTTTTCTATGTGTAGGATCATTACCAGCCCATTGAAGAAACCATTAAAGACTCTCCTCCTGAATTGATGATCTCATAGCGATCAGTGTGAGCACATAAATCTCTCTGGACTGCCACTGATTGAAAAGTGACTGATTTTGCTCCTCAGGTGTTGTACTTTGTTGTCTAAATGTACGCACAACACAGTGCATTCAGTAAAAAGGACATTAATTAGGGTGCAGTTTATTTTATGTATTTCAGATGGTACAGATGTATTCTTAGTGAATATCATACCACACTGCAGTGGACTAACACACGAACGCCAGAGTGATTCAGACAACAGAGCCTCAGCAAAGAGGACTGAAACAGGTGATTATGAGGTGTCGATATAGACACCCTTGAAAATAATAATTCTGTATTCATGACATGACATTTCAAAGTCTGTGTTATCTGCAGTGGGCTGAACAACACTCGAGTCAGCTAATGCTTAGTCTATAACCCCCCCCCACACACACACACACACAATCCTCCCACTCATCTGCCCACCCACTCCCCTGCACACTCTGCCTGCCTGACTAGACACAGGAAATTACTGTGGAGTTGCATCATGTGTCCAAATGCCACACAGTGTCAGAATATGGGCTCCACTCAGAGAGTACCTACAGTTTAGCGCAGCGTGTCGTGTATAATTTAGTTACTTTATCGACTTCAGTGCTTATGTAACATGATAATCCGCCTCAGAAGAGATATTGTTGACTATAAAAGCTTGTAATTACTTAACCAGCCTTTTTAGCTTGTATCAAAAAATATCTCTCTTTTTGCCACAGTCGAGTCTCAAAGGCTTATTTGTGTCGCTTCAGTATTTGTTACAATGATAGTTTAACTTAGAGGATAAATGGATTTAACAGTAGGCTCCTGCAATGGAGTTTTATGAAAACTAGTCTACTTGCCCCTCTCGTGTATACAAGTGTTAAATAACATCAAGCTCAACATCAGTTCAATGAATACATTTGGATCATGACAGCTGGTGTTGATGAAGAAGGACTTACATCAGTGAATCTGACAGGACTGTGAAGACATGAAGAGACTCAGAGATGCTGCTCTGATGTATCACGATAAACTTATTTCTGAGAAATTCCACTTGAATAGCTGCACAGTATGAGAACAAAAATGCATTAATCCTCTTTATTCCTCATCTTCCCTCTTTTAACATCACATTTCCTACATGATGGCAGAAGATTGAACAGATATCAAGGATCAAATGCGTCTCCTACATAATCATGTAGTGCTTTTGTTCTTTTGTAGGCTGACATGCTGTCTGTTGACAATAGGAGCCTGATCATACAGTTGTAGCTTATTTCCCTGCATGACATCAGCTGTTAGTGCTGGTTGCGGCGTGCTTTTTCTTCTGTCCTGCCCTCATGTTGGGTGCAGATCTTGTGTTTGTGTAGACTTCCATCATGTTTCACATGTGAAGATCATCTTTAGATGAACATGGAGCATGCGTGTGTGTTATTTCATAAGTGCAATCAGCAGAGATGTGATAGTCTCAGAGGGAAGGCAGAGAGCAGAGTAACAGCTAGGGAGGATCATGTTCTCATATTCATGTGAATGCGCCATCGATCCCGGTAATGGAGCTGCTGTCCTTTCTGCTCCACACTCCACCTCTCCACAACCCTCTATTCTATTCTCACTTTCAGATATATACACATGTATAGCTTCAAGTGCTCAAAGATGTGCTCTTAGCTGATTTGTCTCGAAAAGCGATGCAAAAAAAAAAAAAAGTTCGGACATTGGAATCCCTTCTATGTCACCACGTCAGAAACTTTTTCTTTTTAATGCATGTAAAACCTTTTTGGTTCAAGGAGTTATGAAAATGGTTTGAAAATGAATATTGGGAATATAACCGAACTGTGCCACTCAGTGGAAATGGGGCAGTAAGATGAGATATATTCACCGCCCCCTAAGGGAAATTCATTGCAGGCACAAAACTAGCTGAATCACAGTACAACAACACTGTGATGTGGTTACATGACACAAAAACAAAGACAATATAATGGTCTGTCTTTGTTCTTCACTGATTGGTTACAGAAACTTTGAACTTATTGGCTATGCAAAACAAAAAGAAGTGCTCAATATTTTTGACTTGGTTTAGAAACAGCATAAAAAGCAGCGTTTTATGTGACACACTTGAGCACCGTAAAAATTTTTCATTTTTAAGGGTTTTTTGAACAGCATAAAAAGTGTCATTTAATGTGACACGGCGGAAACAGTGTTTCCTTCACACAACGCATTGGGAAAGTGACATAATTTGGCACTTTCAGCTTGCCATTCATCAGGTACGTTTCAGAAGCAGAGCGTCGTGCCTTTGTTGACTTTAATTTTTTGTGCTTCTGCAACGTGGTTAATATGGGTCTTTTTTGTCTGTACTGGAGCCTACTGTCCAGTCAAATTTGAAATGAATGACTCTGATAATAAATGCTTTCTATTGTTAATATTAACTTAAAACCTTCCCTGCAATGCAAACCAATCAAATTTTAAAAACACAATTAAAATAGGGATTAATTGCGATTTACTACTGAAATTTAGAGATTAAGATTAATATTTTTTTAATGCACTAGTATTAAACAGTGCTTGGTAGAGACAGTTACACAAATTTCAATATATAGAGGGAAAAATGGTATCTTAACATCTCTAAGAATTTTGCTTGTGTCTCTGGGAGACTCATCCTACATCACAAAGAACTGCTGAGGAGGATTAACAAAACATGCAGGAAGGCAGGGCAAAGTAAACAGGAGTGTTTCTAGCGCTTGAAAAATAGCAGATAGGTGGTATAACTGAGTTAAGCAAAGCTCTGCTGGCAAGCTTGTCCGAGGGCTACTTGGCACGACACCTTCCTGTTTCCGGGATGTTTGTTAGGTCTGTATTGCACACGCAGGGAAGCCAAGCAGCTTGACTGTCCTGACCTACTAACACTAACAACTACATGTCACCGAGTGCCAGAATTGCAGCAAAACCAGTGAGTGATGTTAGCTCAGACTGTACTAACTCAAAACATTCATACATTATTTGCTGTGGAGCAAACAGAGAGGACTTGGAAAGAACTGGACGTGTTGGACTGTTTTGACCTGTGTTTAGTATTTATGTGAAAATCTCAAAACCATTAGGTGTTGTTTTCTATGACTGAGTGTAACATGCAAATTTCACATTAACACCTTTCTCAGCATCTGACACTCTCTTTGGGTTACACAAAAATGCTACAAATTCACTAAAAGCCAAAAATCAGACAACATTTACTGCCAAAGGCAATACAATCAAAACAAATGATAAATAAGAATTGCACAACATAGTTATGAACATTAACACACACACACACGCGTCAGTTCAGCATGAAAATCTCACAGTGCATCTGAGGTGTAGAAACCTTATTTTCTACAGATTATGACTTGAAAAGTGTGACTTCAGATTGAGTGAGCCTTCAGATATTAGATCTCTACAGGGTTGTTGGAACAATATCCTGCAAATTTTACTGAGTCCATTTAAGTTTATGTAATGACATTTTTTATTAAATAACACATTAACTTACATAAGAACATGGCTGTTATTGACTTCAGATTTTCATCAGTAAAAGGAACTGTACTACAAATGCCGACACCTCAACAATGACCCAACAATCAACAGGATGTGTCTGTTGCAACGAGCTTCCGTGTGAAAAGTTACCACAAAAATCAAACAGTGCTTGTTTTTAAAAAGTGCCCATTTGTGAGTAGCTACTTCACATCTAATACTGTTAGTTTCGAGGCGGAGCTAGTTGAATGAGCACATAGGTGCGCTGTTCACACATTGCAGTTACTATTTTGATCCCCACCACACACTTACAGGAA
This sequence comes from Naso brachycentron, assembly GCA_029874485.1. Taxonomy (NCBI): domain Eukaryota; kingdom Metazoa; phylum Chordata; class Actinopteri; order Acanthuriformes; family Acanthuridae; genus Naso; species Naso brachycentron. The sequence continues at coordinate 5,512,449 of JAQFJA010000001.1, forward strand.
CACAATCCTCCTGTTTTGACTCTGTACAACCATGTAAACTTTGAGTCTTTGAAGTGTGTTTAAACATCGTTGATTGAGCCGTGTATTCATCACCTGACCCACCACACATCCACAGGCAGCTTCTCTGCAGGTCTTAAGGCCTGAACATACTTTCCACATTGCGCGTGCGTGGGCATCCGCGGACTTGTCTGCTAATGCGGACCGGGAAAGTGGTTTCATTCATAGTCAATTAAATGTCTGCGTCAGTCTGGCCACATGTGACATGCAGTGTGCAGACTGCAGCAAAAATAAGAAAGAATAACAGAGTAAGTTTAGTCGCTGCGCTTCTTCTTTTTAAATTATTTTTGGCCAGACTGATGTTACTACTGTTGCAGCTACAACTAAACCCGTGTCATTCTGCAGACATGAAGGAGAGCACATTCTTACCTGAGTGGGACATATAGTCTTTTTTGTCGTTACTGTTGTTGTTGAATGAAATGAGAAATCTTTCACTTTAAAATGTTGCCGTGAATCTACAGTAAAACTAGTTAAGTCAAAACATTTACACTCTCTATTTGCACATGTGAAAGAGCATGTGTAGTCGACATGCTTTCAAAGCAGACAGTCTTTGCGGTCACAAATTTTGGGCTGCACCCGGAAGTCTGCAGAGGGGTCCACGCGGACCCCTGTGGACACACAGACGGGGAAAGTATGAATTGGCCTTTAGTGTCAATCAAGAACTGATGCACAGAGTCCTTCAAGATTCACACGGATTAAAGCTGTCCTCTGTCACCTTCTGGAAACCACCTAACAGCTTCTGAGCAAATGCATTCAGGAACGGAGAAAACAATGTCATCATCCCTGGAGGTCAAAGGTTCGGAGGCATTGACTGGAGCAGCAATAGGCCACAAAACTCACTGTCGTCCTTCAGAGGAAAGAAATCAGAAAAAAAAAAGGCGAGCATGTTTAGTTAAGGACAAATCATTTGCAAATATACACAAGTTATCTTTCACTGAAGCAATGAAGAGCAAAACTGCCATCTAGTTGTCACTATTCTACAGAGGCTCTGCAGCCAGTCCTGCAGAGCAATAGAGGTGTGCTTGTTCTGACCTGCGGTGCACTCCTGCCAGTGCGGTGTCACGGAGGGGGAACAGTTTGGGGTAGATGATGGTGAACATGGCCTGACTGCAGCGGTGGCAGTGTCCCAGTGGGAACTGCAGCAGATCCAGCAGGCTCTTTGGGAGGCTGATGGGAGGCAGCAAGTTGAGGTCTAAAACCACAGGAGAACAGGGCTTATCTGTAAGACTATGCCGTTAAAATCATTTTCACTAACTTGACTGACAACATCGAAAGCCTCAGTTATTCACAAGCAAGGATGAGGTGACTATATAAATGATGGCCGCTTTTGGAACACTTGATTGAACTTTGGTTAGTAAATATAGTTCATTTGCAAATGATTGCATTTTTTATGTTTTACACATCATGCGGTCTTTTTGAGAATCTTGCTCATGTATAACTCGTCACCTGTGGGGTGGTGGCGGTGGTGGTAGATGCTGTGCAGGGTTCTCATGGCGAGCTCCTCCAGAGGAACCACGTTGTCGGTGTCTGAGCCCACCACCTTCACTTCAGGAGGAAGCCCGACCAGAGCCTCACTCAGGGCCTCACCCAGCACCTCACCGAGGTCACCCTCCAACGCCTGAGCTGATACACCACACCTGCACACGAGTTACACACACAGACACAGTCTCTATAATTTCTAACATTTATATCACATGATTCAAATTAACGGACCCAAATCAAATGAACTAAATACAAGTTCAACTCTACATATTTCCATCCAAGTTATTTCTCAGCTGTATTACCCGCTGCAGCCGATGACCTTGTTATACAAGTAGGAAGGAAGGCCTTTCAGGTCCACATTGTTGTCAACAAACACAAACTGCAGCTCCCTTGATCTCCCAAGATCTGAAACACACACACATACAGAGATACTCAACATTGCCTTGCTTACTTAATCTACATCACTATGGCAACACACAGATAAGGGGGTATACAGACCAAGTGGGAGGAAGGTCAGCCGGTTGGCAGCCATGGAGAGCTGGTTGAGGCGGTGGAGCCAGCACAGCTGCCGGGGAACGTGGCTCAAAGGGTTGTGGTCTGCTGTCAGGTTCTGCAGAGAGACGCAGCGGTGCAGCCGATCCGGCAGAGACATCAGCTGGTTCATCGACACATCCAGAGTCTCCAGTTCCTGCAGATCACCGATTTCTAGAAGTGTCAGACAGACATGAGAGAGAGCTGGAAACAATCTTTCCAGATCAGATCTTTACCATTTCACGCACAAATCAGCAACAAAGCTCAGAAAAAAAACAGCAGATGTTTTTGTAATGACATAATCTGGGACTTTGCTGTTTTGGTTGATTAAACAATTTCTCATTTTGAATGTTGACTAGCAGCAGCAGAATTTTTCATGTCAAAACCTGCCCACGTTTGGGTGGTCTGTGGGTAAACAAACAGAGAAATAGCTTATATTTTTGTTCTGTATAATTAACAGTAGAATGCTCAAAATATTGCAAATGGTTCTGAATCATTTACTGAATCTTCTAAGGTTAAAATAATAACACTGGATGAAAAAGCTAAATTGATCAATACTTACTAACCCCCCAAAATAATTTCAGCATAAACAAAGACTTGGATTGAAGCTTTGGTTGCTGTATAATATCATGTTTTTTCCGCACTGTGGCGGTACACAGAAATAATCCAGTCAGTGTCGCTCTACAATCCACAGAAGATGGGGTTTTTTTTGTCTCTGTACTCTGACGCCCTCTGCTGGAAAACACAATACCTACAACTCAATTCATGATGGTCATCTAACAACAGCAAAGTGAAAGTTAGAGGCAAACATTCCAAAAAAAGACTTCACAGGACAATGAGAAATGTACTTAAATTTAAATTGTAAACTAAATTTGCACATCTTCATTTCTTCCATACAGCATAAAAAGAGCTGCAAACAGGTGGGCGAGGTGGGACACCCAAACATACGCTGGGCACAAAAACATGCTAAATAAATGACTGATTATATAAATGAATAAACAAACAAACAAATAAATAAATGTACTAGTACGTGTTTCTTGTTTTATCTTTATCTTCCACTTTCTGCACTTTATTTTGATTCTGTCCTCTGATCATTATTGTACTCAGGCTTCAGGACCTTCACGTTTTTGCTTCAAGGGATTTATTATGAGTCTGATGGTTTTATACAGCTGTGCAGAAGAGTCAATATGTCATTCAAGTTGAACAGCTTATTGTTAATAATAAAAAACAAGAAAGAACTACTGTGTTTTACCTGGAGGAAGGCTTTTCAGCTGGTTATTGGAAAGTCTAAGGTGCCGTAGAGACCTCAGTCGGCCAATTTCGGGACAGAGGAGCTGGAGGGCGTTATTGCTCAGATCCAGTGACTGCAGTCTGGCCAGGTTTCCAATAGCTGGGGATCAAATCACAGTTTCCATTGTTATGGTCAGAATGAAAACTTGTGAGCTTCTGGTAAGATGGCAGCTGCTGTGCTCCTGCACTGGGATCAGATTCTGGTTAGTTTTGCATTTTTCTTCTTCATATAACCCTGTTTACTTTTGATATCAAATCAATCTTTGGTGCTTAAAGCATGTATGATCTACACTGCCAAGATTGAGATAATATTGAGCTACTGACATCAGTCTTTTAATGCAGACTGTCCTCTCTACCTACAAGGTTGTCTATCATCTGGGTTTCAAGCCACCAAGGTGATATTACAGTGCAGAGCTGATTGAAACCTTCATGTGCCCAGTACTGAGGCTGTACTTACACATTTCACTGCCATTTTCTTCACACTGTGCTCACTATCAGAGCCATTGTGTGTTAATTATGTCTCACACCTATTGCTTATAACTGACTTTAGCTCCTGATAACAGCAACTATCTTAACAACTTCTCTCAAAATTTCCATTGACAACAAGATTCTTGAAATTTTCATTCTCAGCTCCCCTTAAAGATAATGATAATGTTTTCAGTACAGTCCAATCTGTTTTTGTCATCTGTATATTGCTGGACACACGTGTCAGAGTAACAAATCCTCCTCCTGTGGAGCTTCACCGAGTCCAACACTTGGTCCCATCATTTAACCTCTGCACATGTCACCCCTGGTCTGCAACCACTTCAGCTGACTCTTATGCACTGCTACATAAGCGTCATGCAGGTGTTTTTTTTTTCAGTGTGGAATGTTTGAGTTCCAAAGCCTGAGGATTTTTATTTTATATTGTTGGTTAGCTTGTTAGCAGCCACTGGTGAAAATTTAATTTGAGCCAACAATTACTTTCTTTTACCATAAAGATTTTTTCAGTGCTGTGAAGTGAAAGCTAAGCAACAAAAGAGAGAGAAAAAAAAAACCTCATTATTGGAACTGGTTCATTATTCGGACATAATATAGGACTTACCTTCAGGAATAATGACTATGTTGTTTGAGTGCAAATACCTTAAATGAAGAAAATAAATAAATAAAGTTACAATTTAAAAGAATAAAACTATTTGATATCTTATGGATTAATCATAAATATCAATGAGGTCTTCAGTTTTGTTCTGGAGTCTGTTGAAGTTACAGTTTAGGGATGCAGCTTACAGCCTCATTCAGAGCAATTAAAGATTTTCATGGTTCACATTAAAGCATCGGGTGGGCAAGCAAAATTTACCAGCCATCTTTTTTTTTTTTCACAAGACAATTAGGCTACATCAACCACAAGACAGACAAGCAAAATGTCATAAAGCATGGCAACTTTTTACTGTCATAATAACTGTTATGACTAACTGTATCAAAAAGCAAACACCAAAGACTACAAAACACAACTTAGCTGAATACTCACAGTTCAATAAGATTTGGTAGCTTCTGTGCAAGATTATCAGGCTGATAGAGAGAAAGACAGAGAGAGAGAAAACAGAAATAATCAGTCAATCTCACAGGAAACCTCCTGACACTTGTAAAATGACATTGAGTCATTTTTTCTTCTTAGGTTTTTATGTTTCATCAAATTAGATTTCAATCAATGATTTCGTGGACAGCAAAACTGAGGTGAATACCAGTGTAGTGAGTGAGTTACGCTTCATATAGAGTCTCTCCAGAAACTGCAGGCCCTCATCCTTCAGCAGCTCCACGGGGAAATTATTCAGGTTTCTGTAGTTAAGAAACAGGTTTTTGTGGCGCTCCTGCTTGGCCAGAAAAATCGTCTCATGAAGTTCAGTTGCCATTTCTGAGGAAATCTCTGTTCTCCCGTCCAGGAGACTTGGCAGTGGCTCCGTTTTCTATGGCATTACGATTTCTTTAAAAAAAGAAAAGAAAAAGGAAAAAAAAAGAACAGAGCGGCATTAAGAGGCAGCAGAGTTTCTTTCATCGTAACAACCAAGAACAGACCAGAATAATAAAAGAGCATGCAACAGCAGCGTTATGGCACATACTTAATGTTTGTGTACAATTTAGCCGTTACTTAGTGTTCTATGTAACGTCAACGTATCTAGCGACGTTTAACGTCTTTTCTTACACTGACAGCATAGCTGCTGTGTTAAAGACTCGACATAACGTTTACTTACAGGTACTGGAAAAAGAAACTGTGCATTAGCCTGTAGCTTGCGTTGTGTTTGTGCAGACTAACTTCAGTTAACTAGCTAACGTGAACGTTAGCTGTCATTCTCAGTGTTAGCATGTTAGCTAAGTGACTGTTATTAGCATTCCACAGTAGGGCGCAGAAAAAGCAGTTATTTCATTTACCTTAATTGTGCAGAACGACTTTACTCTTCTTTAAGTCCCGTATTCAGTCATTGCCCGCCAAGCTGACGAGTATATATTAGTGAAAAACATAAGCTAACGGTAAGTTGTTGAAGAGAGTTATCTACCGTAAACAATGTAATACGTCACTGCACCGTCTCTGGTCAAACGTCACGCTGATCTTCTTCTGAGTTCAGTGAAGACAGCACACTGTTGGTGCTGCCACCTGCTGTTACACCGGTAAACTGCATCATAAATGACTTCCAGCACATTTACTCAAGCAGAGAAGTAGTGGTGAAATTGTGAGGTAATTGAATATTTTATACATCTACTGCAAAACATTTTAGAGGGAAAGACTTTACTTTTAATTGCAGTTATGGTGGATTAAAAAAGGCATTTATCCTCTTGGAGTCCAGCTGTATCCCACTGTATCCCTTCAGCCAGGACTAGTCCCCCGTCATTCCGCCATTTTTTTATGGATCCAGTTTTGTATTTACCTGTATGGCTACTCTACTGTGCTGGTAATAACGCAGTTTTGGGCAATTTCTCTACGACAGAACCTGCTCTCTCTTAGAAATGTGTTATAACTGAAAAGGCAAACCTTATTAAATTAGTCTAGCTGTACCTGCACACCTTCAACACTCACTATAGACTTTTAAAAAGACCATGCATCAACTTTTGAATAGAACTGCTGGATACAGAACAAAATATAAGGTGAAAATCCTTAATAAAAGTGTGGCAACACCACTGTTTCTATATTAGTTCAACTGACACTTCCCATCGAAGACAAGCAATGAAACAATTTGCATACATTTTATTCATCTTAAATCTTGTGTAGAAAAAAAAAACAGAGAAACAGACATTCTCTTTTCCTTCAGCCAATAATTTTTCCCAGTACTCAGAATATATTGATAACAGGAAAAATTCTTACAACAGCATGTACAAAAGAAAAAAAAAGAAACTTCAGTCTAACAGATCATTTCAATAGAAAAACACAAGAGTTGGAAGGCTATGAATAATTTACACACATCAAAACCTTGATAACAAATTGGCCATCAATGTGAAAAAAGGAGAAAGGGAGAGAAAAAAAAAAACTTTGTTCGATTTCATGTCCGCTCTGTGAGGTGTTCCAGTGGTAAAAGTGAGGCCAAAATCAGACCACAAACACTAAAGACCATCCTGATGTCATCGTACAGTACAAACTGGCACTGAGCCGCCACACACTGATAGGTCAGCTGTGGTCGAACTTACAAACCCAAATCGCTGACACTCCCATCCCGAAAACTACACATCTGAAAAAAAGAATAACACTGTGGAAACAAGTCCAGGCACAAGAAAAGTAACAACCAGTACAGATAATTGCCCACATCTCCGATCACAAGTCTTTCAGCAGTACATTGAATGTCGTCTACCTGTGACTGACTCTCATTACCGATGAGAAACAAACAGCTTCCAGCTAAATATGTGACCTGTCACTTCATTTATTCTAACAGGGGATGGAAAATTTGACACTTTGTTACATAACTGACATGTCTTATAATTTTCTCTACAACTAGAAGGTATTGACAAAATACCATAAATGTGCGTTGTGCGGAAGGTTAACCTGTTTAAACTGTACCAAACTAGACACGGCGATCCCGTTTTTAGCAGCCACAAGCCACAAACAAGTCCTGTAATGTCGCTCTATGCAAACTGCATGTACTGTATTTAGTAAAAGACTGAAGGGTCACAATGAAAACATTAAACTGTCAACGTGCAGTCCTGTACCGTATATACCTGCCTCCAATTCTATCACTTATACTTAATGTTTTAATTTAGTAAGTCACTCCCTGCTTCAAGACAACATGGGCCTTCTACGAACAATCAAAAGTATGACTGACACTTCTGGCAGCCTCTGCCTCTCATGTGTTTGCATTAAACTCAGACAGCTGATTATCTAATTTTTGACTTTGAAAAAGCCACAACGTAGTGTAACGCTGTTCAGTCTTTACAGAAAGACTCATTTAGAGACTCTAACAATCTGGATGCACAAAAACAAAAACAAAAAAAAATCCTTGACAGCATTTTTAGCCAAAATTCATAATATCTGCATTCAATGTGTACAATGTGAACCAAAATCCCCAGGTGTTATTATTGGGCGTATTTATATTATATTACACTGTATTATTTCATTAAAGGAAACAATATACTATTTTTTTATATATTACAACAAGCGCAAGGAGATGTATTACTGATATGTAACTGGACAGGAAAATATACTTTGGGGTTTTCAAAGATAACTAGGTTTTTTACGTTCCTTTTTTGAAGAAAACAGATGCTTCTGATGCCAGTCAAATGTACTGGGGATACATGAGAAGCATAAACTGGCACTAGACTTCAGGCAGCAGGTTTGAGGAGCCTGAAGGATCTGTTGAGTGCCTGTAGAACAGAGGAAAATATCTACTAACATTCACCTGGTTTTTAACCATTCTCCACGTTTCTGTGCCCACCCTCCTCCCCCTCCAGGATGGTTTGGTTTGTGGTTTGAATTCGACCAGAGTAACAGCACTCAGTTAGCTCGTCTTTACAGCCGGACAACAGAAATGAGATGCTTTGTCTTCCTGTACATGCAAATAGATTGAAAAATAAAAAGTGAGGTAGATGGATGGTTGAAGGGAAAACAAAACCTCCCCCCAAAACAGGGCAGAGGAGCATCAAAAATCTGAGGGGGGAAAAAGACCTGTGGGGAATCTGTACAGTGATTTACACTCCATAAAAAAACAAAAACAAAACATAAATAATCAATAAACATCTGGGTTGGAAATTTAAACATTTTGTGGTGAATGAGCCTTTAACATCTATTCGTGGTCCTCTCTGATCGTACTCGTCTTCATACTGAAGTGGGATGTCTTTCTTCTGTAAACCTGTTTAATGCTCAGCTGCTCAGCACTGGGATTTCCAGTTACAGCTGATTTCAGATTTAATATTTTAATTAAAGAAATGTGCAGAGTAGAAGAGCCTCACAAGCATTTGTTCCTTTTATGAATCCTTTAAGTGCCATCCTCAATTGTAAAATCTTATTTTTCCTAGAGCACTGAAATACATCTCTCAGTGCTGTAAGATAATTCCACTTATTTCTCAAATGAATCATAACTATCAAAGAATATATGTTGGAAAGAGAAACCTACAGAAAACCCTGGATTGAAGAAAGTAAAATCATCCCACAGAAAGACTTGCCCTAGGAAAAATAAGCTCTGAAGGCTCACTGCTGATTCAAAATGAGTTCTATTTTGCATTTCGTACCTAGAACCCTGTTATTACACAGCACAAACATAAATAACCCGACGACATTTAAAAGAAAGGTTATCGAACAACTCACATATAGTAACAAATTCATTGCTGAATACTTGAATCTGAGAGCAAGAAGAAATGTGAAGCTTTAAACTTAATCTTCCTAAAAACTGAAATGGATTTTATTCCTCTATTCACTTTCACTACATAATTTTTCAACTCCTTGTAGTTTTCCTACTTTTATTTGCTCTTGGCACACGTTTAATCATCTCATTTGTTCTCTGTTTTCCCCACAACATATTATGTTACTGACATGTCCATGTATAACTAGGCAAACCATTAGTTAAGTGTTAACATGGTTGAAGCAACTGACTCGCTGACCTGAAGAAACTGATAACTAAAGACATCGAGCAAGAGCATTAGCCTACTCGGCTAGCTACCTGGCTACAACTACTTCCATTATAAAACTATGCTAACAAAGTTAGCTGGCAAAGTGTACGTGTAAATAAATCTTGAATTACATGTTATTGTTTACATTTTGCAGCAACTTGTAACTTAATGACTCATTTCTCATTACAAACAAACTAAACTAAATAGCAGCTAAGTACATAACTGTTAGCATTTGCTCACTAGCTATAATGCTTCTATTGTGGCAAATGTGTCTACAGAGATGCTACAGCAGTATGCATCTGTATGAATGGGGGGGTGTTATATGGAATCAATAGACAAATGATTAAATGTGTGCCAAGAGCCCAAAAAAGGAAAAATAAGAGCTGTAAAAGAAAATGAGTTTGTGCCAATAAAGTTTAAATTTATTTTATCAACTGTTTGGGGCAAAAGAAAAAAAAATTGCTTGGAGGTTGGCAAGTATAACGCTTTACATTTCTTCATTCGCCTCATCATCAATAAAGAAATTTATTTGCTGATGTATCCAGGTAAATTTGGACCGGTCTGATAATTTTATCATATTTGGTCAGAATATGGGCTCCACATAATATGAGCAAGGACCCACCAAATCCCCTTCTGGTTTCAGACTGTTAGAAACACTGGTCTTGTCTAATAATCAAAGAAAATATAATATCGGAGTCAGAGGGATCAAACAGAGGTACGTACACACACAAGCCTGGATGTCTCAAGGTATGACAGCACAAAAAAAGAAAAAGAGAAAAGGAAAAGTAGAAAAGGATATAACTTTTCACTTCGACCTGAGATTTACTGGGGACTCAGCAGTGATACCTGACCTCTGACCTCTGAGTATGAGTATATATCCTAGAGGACAGAGGTGCGAGGCATCCCGAGAGCATCGATGGCGATTGGTACCATCACTGTCCTCTAGTCAGATGGGAGGGGAAGTCACCGGTGTTTCAAAACACAAGGCAAATTGTCGTACCTTTACGCAAACACATAAACAAAACCAGCTCAGATACACTTTACACAGTTACAAGCATTTAAAAAAATGGACTGTAGTGGAAACGTTCATAGATCCAACCTGAAAGAGTTTTTTCTCTTTTTATATATAGATATTAACTATATTACAACCACAAGAGAAATAAGGAATAGCAGCTTCTGTCTGTACATAATGAAATGTCTCCAACTGTATAAAAGTTACAAAAGTGACACAAACAACTGGTGCGTACATAAATGCTCTGCCCACGGAGAGATGTAGTAAATGTTGGAGACTGATGACTGGTCTAAAAAAATACCTGTTTGTATACAACAACAAGGATGCCCCTGAACTTGGGGCAAACCCCGACTGAGAGACATTATAGATATAGTGTTTACATTTGTTTTCCTCTTTATGCTCTTCCCTCCACAGTTCTTGTTTCAAGAAGTTTTTTTTTTTTTTTGCTTCTTTATTGACTAGATTTGGCGTTTAAACCGTAACAGAACAGCACTTTGTGAGGATGTGGCTCAATTTCAGATAAACTGATGTAACCAAGGTCCATACTTCAATTCAACAGAGTACAGCGGCAGATGATATCAAACAGAAACAGAGGAGTTGTGTAGGACTGTAGAAGCAAGTTAATATCCCTTTGATCACAGATTTTAAAAATGTTGCGGTGGCAGATCAAAGTGCTTT
>JAQFJA010000001.1:5546839-5558877 GCA_029874485.1 Naso brachycentron
CCCCAAAAATCCCATATTGGTCGGGCCCTACTTATAATGTAAATCAGACTTATAAAACAGTCTCACAGCAGTCATCAGAGTTACTGAAAAAAAAAACCCAGCCTGACACAGCAGTGATAGAAGTGGAAAAGGGTGACAGACATGAAGGGCTACGTAACACCAGATGGCCTGAGGCAAGGCACAGCAACCCCAGTCTGTCTGTGGCTTTAATGCTCTCCGGTCCTGTGATGGTGCTACAACCTGTGATTGACTCCTCGGCTCACAGTGCTGTCAGCATCCCGTCAGGAGAGACGCTCCGGGATGTGCTGGGACTTTTTAACTGTACAGTGAGCAGAACGCACACTTTTCTGTTTGTCTCATGTCTTATTTTAATGATGTTTACATCACAGATGACAAATAAAGGAATTAAAATTTGAGTCTTCATGGAAAAACATAAGACTGTCGTTAGCTCAAGGCTTTAGCGTGACGCTTCATATTCAACAGCCAAATCCAACTCGACTGACAAAATTCTGAGTCGTGTACAGACCTGTGAAATAAGGACAATGAATTGAGCGAATTCAATAAAAAATCAAGTCATCCATTAATTCTTTAGGGTCTTATACTAACAGATTTGTCAAGTCAATTATTTTTTGGCTTGTACATTTGACTCTTAGCATTAATTAATAAACCTATCTGCATTGGTTATTATTACTTCCTCCGTCTTTGCTTCAGTCAGAAAGAGGTTAACGTTACTTCAAGTGGTTATGGTGTTAATCCACAAAGTAAACACCTTTTCCATTCTGTCATTACGCAGCTCTGTGGCTGTGGGATAAAGATCACTGCTGCTGGTCTAAAAGCTGATACAGGATTTCCAGGGAAACAAAAAATACCTGCACAGCAGGAAGGTACGCTTGGAAACTCACACCAGTCACCAGCCAAACGGCGGGAAAATGCCTTTAGTGTTCCTTCTGAACTAATGGCCTACATTACAGCAGCTACATAGAGTCAAACAGGGCTTCACAGTCATACATGATTCTAAAAATGTTGCTGGTTGGCAATACAATGAAGGTGGTGGGCGGACTGATTTTTTTTTTTTTTTTTGCCTCTCTCCTGCTTGCTCAGCTTATCGACTGAAAATCAAAAGCCTTTCTATTTATTAGTTCTTGATTTCTGCCTCCATCCTGGGTGTGATAAGAACAGGATGTCCCACACAAACACACTTTTGTTGTGCCGATGCTCCAGGCTTAAGCACTGTATACTACTCAGCAGCACAGCACAACAATAACAGGCAAAGACAGATGTCTAGACTGATGACAGCAGAGCTGATTCAAACAACACACAAAACAACACAGAGATCCCATTCCAACAGCACTGGCCACAAATCCATCCAGGTGTCTATTTAACCCACAAATTGTATTGTAAAGCGACACGAGTCATTAGAGTAACCGTTTTCATTTTTAATTTCATTAATGACCTCAGTCTCTGCCAAGCCAAAGACAACAGAACCACAAAGGTTGAAATGAAACCCAGTGTAAGATCTCGAAAGTTCTTGAGAATCACTTCATTACTGTACAATATTCATGATTTTGACAGTAAATAAAATATTGGATACACATTCTCTAAAATAATTTGACTGAAGTTTGAAGTTAAATACATCAATGTGATGAAAAAGGATGTCATGATCCAAATACGAAGGATTTGCTCAAATTAAGTAAAAGTTCTGGGGGGAAAAATAAATAAATAAATAAAATAATAATAATACTAATTCTTTTACTCAATCAAAAAACCTCCCAGTTGAAACACGTGATTTTTGGTTTTATAAATAACTTGACTTGATTGGAAAGTTAGATGGAAATGGCACTAATCAATACTGGGATTGTGATAGTTTTTCCATTACTCGTGTTACTCTGGTGACAATGACTTTCCGTAACATGATTTGGTACCCGTCCCAGTATGGCAGGGCTGTGCAATAATGTCTAAAATGGCATTGTAGGTAATGCTAAGCACAATTATTGTGCTTTTTTTTTTTAAAATGCTCTCATTGCTGGAACTGGACGATGAGATCGACATTGTACACCAACACCAGAAGAATAGTCAGACAGAAATGCAGACTTCTGCGTAATTTCCTATTCACTGTCTGGAAATAATGATAATAATTTAAAAAATAACAGACTTCCTGTCCAAACATATATGTCTTAAAAATGAATAAACTCACCACTCACCACTACCAAAGGAACACCCACAACACATGGCTGTATCTGTTACTACTGACAAGCAGACAATAGAATATTGTTCTGCACCATTTCATTTGTCATCATTCAGCCTCATTCACTGCATGTGCAGCACAGATTTGGTTCTCAACCTGAACATAAATGGGTCTTAAAACGAATTGGTTTGGGCCACATTAAGCTGTAATGTGTCTTTAATTCGCCTCAGGCTTGATTAGATGGGTTTTGGTTTAGGTTTTTCATGCCTTTACCCAAATCTTGTTCTGATTGAGGAATTGGAACTTGAATAAAATCTATTGCCAGACTTGTATCTGCTACCTTGCTTCACCAACATTTTTTCTTTATATCTACTAACTTGTATATTAACATTGCTCTAGAAATATAGACAACACCTGCAAATTCTGCAGGTTTTACTTGACATAACATAAGATATAGGTGACGTGGCCACATTTATTTTCTCGTGCATGTTCTCCCTCTGCCTCTGTGGGTTTTCTTGCAGGTTAGTTTAACTGAAGGCTCTAAATTGCCCACTGGTGCGAATGTGAGTGCAAACTGTTGTCAGTCTGAATGGTGACTGACTTGGCGACCTGTCCATGATGCTCGCTACGCGTCAGCCATCACCCACACACGGTCAGCACCCTTGGTTGCCTCGCAGTCAGAAAGTCTTTCATTCCTCCCATGTTTACGCGGGTTTCTCCAGGCGATCTTGTTTCCCCAAAGATCAAAAACATGTATATATAATTTGATAATAAAATGAATGAAACTGCATGTGAAAAATAAAGCAAATTCTTCTTCTAAACTCCATATCAAGAAATTAAATTAACACCAGCACCTGCAAAATACAGGGTAATATTTTTCTGACAGGTAACAATTTCAGGTCAACAGCCAATGGCATACAAAAGAAACTGGGACACAAAGAAACTGAGTGGTCAATAAAAATGCTCACTGATCTGCCACAGTGTCAGGTATGAACAACCCAATTTTTGGAAACTTCTCCACACACTTCTTGTCCTCCCAATGTATTCAGGTACTTGGGTTGAATTGGGAAATAAACAGCACCAGCCAATTTCCTCACACTGAACAAGAAGTTGATGACATAAAAGAAACCACAAGAATTTTGCTGTTTCCAGTCTCATACAAAGCCTGTTCTGTTAGGGCCATACAGTCAGTGTGTAGGTTCAGTAATTGAATCAGTCATTCAGAAAAAAACAGTCAGTCAGTCAGTCAGTCAGCTGTGAGTGTTTGTGAGCGTGTGTGTCGTCTATAGGCTCATTCGTTCCATTAGAACAAGGATCTTCATTCACTCAGTCCATTCACAGCTTTACATGGCTGATCAGTACTGTCTTGTTCACCTCTTGGGTCTCCAGGCAGATACCAGCCAGTCGGTTCAACAGGTGAGATGCATTAGGCAGCCGCACACATGACAACCTGTCAATCAGTCCAGCCTGACAGACAGGCTGTTTGCAAAATGTTTTCAGCAATATCGACAGCAACAAAAAATGAGCACACCAGCAACCCTAAAGCCTTTGTGTCTGAGCAGCCAAAGTCCATGAAAAACTAAAATCACTACTTTCAACACAATAACAAGTGAACAAGCGTTATAAGAATTCTTTTAGTAACGCAATCTTGTTGAGCCCCCTTGAGAATAATCTCTAATGCACTCTTGCACAATTTTGTTTTGGATTTTTTTGTAAATTTGCCTTCAGCCTGTACACCATGTGGATGGAAATAATACTGGAAACAGGACAAAGGACATTATGTTTTATTGGCTGGTGCAAAGTAAATTTTTTGGATCCTAATTTGATGACTCATAGATACAGCTTCATTGGGCCTGTCCCAACAAATTGAATTAATCAATCATGCACAAAAGGGGATTCCTTTACAAAAAGGCTTTCTACGCTTTTAAGCAGAATCAGATACGCAGGTTGTTTTCACACTGAGGCAGGCCGTCAAATAAGTTCAGGCCCTTTTCCCATTAAGCAGCTGTATATTACAGGTAAAGAGCTGCAGTTGCTGACAGGAATATCAAAAGCACTGCTGGATTTCCTCCACCTCCTCCTCCTCCTCCTCCTCCCAGTGCGAGGAGACATCCCACAGGAGATGTGTGATCTAAAGCTTCCTGTTGATAATTACAGTTTGCTCAATGGGAAAAACACTAACAGAGGTGAGGCACTCTCAGAACATCATTCCTGTTAGTGATGAAAAGCTGGACATGCTTTTTTTCTTTCTAGCTCACACTCTCAAGAAAAAGAGATCTACACAGGGCTGTGTCACCTTGTAGCATTATTTCAAGATGGGGTGTTGTTCCAGAGACTGTCGATTTCATTACTTAGCCATGTGACAGGGCGAATACAGGTCAGTACCTGTAGTGTGATGGTTTTGGAGTAGTCAGTCTCAAACAGGGAACCAATACTCCATGGGGTACTGCTGCAGTTACTTGGGAAACATGGAAGAGGTTAAATACACAGCAGTGTCAAAGAAGGCGTACTTAAGCTCATCTAAAAGAGTTAAAAAATAAAAATGAAAAGGTTGGAAACCACTGCTCTAAATTAAAAAGACTCTTAACAATTCTGCTACAAGCCTAGGCAAGACAAAGTCTTTGCTAACATAAGTCATAGTTTCGGACAGAAAAAACATACACAGGTCTCCTTTAAGGCGAGACCGTACAAAAAGGAAAATAATTTTGACAGCAGCAATAATTTTTACCACTGTCTGTTTTTTTTAACTTTCCCCCGCTTTCTCGATAGTTTCGATGGTCCTTGTAGAAAGCAGTTAGTTAGTTATTTAATCCATATCCCTGTCCCCTGCAGGTCCCTTGCTCAATCTGAATCACAAGGCACACACAAAGGGGACACAATCCCTCACTGGCTTCCCACCTGAAAACACTACCACTTGTTTATGTTCCTTTTCTTTTTACTTCTATCCAGAGACACCATGTTTTGGTGGTTGGGACAGGAAGGCAGAGAGCCTGACGTGCAGCAAGTTGTATCTCACAAGGAAACAGTTGATTGTGCCTAATTGAAGACTATACAAAAAATTCCAGACAGTGCAAAACACGAGTCTGGTTTGGAGAGCATACAAAGCTAAAACCTTTGGTAGGTTTTTGATAAAAGCCAGCCACCTCTCTACATACAACCTGAACAACTACTTTTCTCTGTTCATTCTACCAAGTCTTTGTCTGGTAGTCAAAGCATATTAACAACATCAGAAAAATAGCCTGTTTCAGCCAGCCTAAACACAGTCATCAGTTAACCTTGTGGGACTTTTTGGGACAAACATCTGTCGAATCAGCTGACACTACAGGGTAACTACAGACAAAAGGAATTCATGGCATCCTCCTGCTGACTGACCTGAAAAAGACAAGACAAATCAAATAGCTTGGTTTCCAGAGCCTCCACAGGGGCCAGACAATAACAGGGTGGGTGAGGTTTACAAGGAGCTCTCACATTGGCTGTTTACTGATACCTACAGCTCCATGAGATGTTAAGATTAGGACAGATACCACTAATGGCCTCGGTTCAAAAAGGACAAAGAGAAGCAACACTGAGACAGAGCATGTGAGCAGAGCTGAGCGGTAAAAAAACTCTGCTCATGTCCGTTAACCACTACTTGCTAACCACTCACTCTACACTCTTTTTCTTGTACGACATTATCGTCATCTGTTAGAGGAAAGTAGTGTGGGTGGGTGGAGTATATTGCACAATAAACAGATGCACCCTGGGTCGGGCATGCTTCCATCTCATGGTGTGGGTGGCACTGGAGCGAATTTGAAGCGGGAGATAAGGCAAAGCTCCAGCTGTTTAAAAAAACCCGCTCAGTCCGAAATTGTCACGCTTCACTCACATGCAATGCACTGAGATAATGTCATTTAAATGACCATCAAACCTTATTTAATCAATCAAAGGACAAAAAGTTAAGCAAATTAAAGCTCAAAACTTTCACTGTGAATACAATGTAGAAACAGAAAACTCCTTATTTGGATGATCTGTGTGTCTCAACATTCATGGTTTTTAAGTGCGTAAACAAAGGTAATTGAAAGCATCTTTCTAGAAAAAATGAAAGCATTTTTAATTCAAACACACTAACTAAACTGTACACAAAGCAAAATCCGAACATAAGTTGCTGCGATGTAACATGCGAGTAACACATGTTGAGGTTATATTGAAGCTATATCGGCATTGACGGGACAGAGGGAGAAGGACAACAGCTCAGTCCTAACCACTAACGGATTACTTGGAACATTACTGTTTTCAGTAAATACAGATGAGGCTGTTTGTGATCACAAATAACTTCAACATATCCTGCTAAAGCAGGACACAGGTTGATTTCATCTACAAAAACTCACTTTCAGTCTATGTGTGTTGATTTAATCAGTGGGAACACAAACTGGTTGGAGAGATTCAAAATCTGTTAAATATAAATCCTGATGATTCCTAATTTTGTTGACTTCAACCGCACACACACGCACACACACACGCATGCACGCACACACACACAGCATCAGGAGTTGCCTACATTGCTGGGTCTTTGTGCTTGTGTGTTTATTTGGTGCAGGGAGACAGAAATATCCTTGGAATCTGATGGAAAAGATGAAGGAAGCGTAGTATAAGATTCCCATTTACCGTGAGGCACCCTGGCCCCATGGGCTGCGTAATGGCCTACAGTACCTCTTTGGCTGCTTTAAAACATGTTGAGCAACTCAGCACAAGCAGAATTTAAGGCCAAAATGTTTTAAACATTACTCTAACTTTGATAAGCAGAGATCTCAGAGTTATCCTGTTCTGATAAATCACCTTGTATGAAGGAAGAGAATGTGTCTGAGCCTCTAGAGATCAGTGAATCAATGCTTTATAGGTTGGTATTATCATTGATAACTTGCTACGATCAATGGAGCCTGATCACCATATCATTAATGACTAAAACTGGCTGGAGAAAAATGAAGTATGTTTACAGCTGGTACAAAAAACCTTTTGTTCTCTATAGCTAATTTCCCTATTAATGACTGCATGGGGGTTGAATTTTTTCGTAACTTACTTGTTTAAATTACATTAAAATTATATTATTTAAAGTTAGCATAATTATGGATAAATATGAATTTGTGGTTTCTTCAAGTGACAGCAGCAGTTAGGAAGGAATGTGCTGTTAATTAAATTTTAACCCCGATCATGAAGTTGGCTTCCCATTACTAAACTAAAAGTGATCACCTGGGGTATTGACATTTAAAATGCATCCTGGTTTATAGACAGCTGTGCTGCATTTCTTGTCAAGTGCTTCCTAAACAGCCAACCACCAGGGGGCAATCAAATTTTTTCTTGCTTCACTATTGGAGTCAGGCTGCTGCACGCACCCTGCAATGGTAGTTCAGAGTGGAAGAAAAACAACAAAAAGTACACCTAGGCAAAAACAAAAGCAGAAGAGCAAAGACAAAGCAGATCAATTGTAGCTTGGAAATATTCTGGATACAGGACAGGTGATTTTTACTTCACTGTAAAAGCAGTGCAATAAAAATATTTTGGCCCCCAAGTGTCATTACAACCTATAGCTAGCTGTCTGTTAGGCATCAAACAGACACGGGCAGCAATGCACATCCTCCTCAGCTCCACCCTCTCATCCAAATATGGTCACTTCTCCCCCCCCCCAAAAAAAACAAAAAACAAAAACAAAATGGGGAGGCCCATAAATGCTAAACATGAGGCTTCAAAACAGCAATCCACAAAAAAGTGGGTGACATCACAGTTCCTCAATCCACTTTTTAATATACTCGCTGTGGTATGTACACTGCTTTATGTGCGTGTGTGTGTTTGTGTCTTTGTGTGTGCTCTTACATGTGTGTCTGTGTGCACTTACACACCTTTGAGTGTGTCGGTACAGTGGCCAATTTATTGACTCGTGTCGTCTCTTTTCTTGCAATCTTCCTGTGATCACACAGAATGATGGTAAATGAGCCTTTATATCAAAACGTAAACTATTCAAACCAGCCTAAAATCCACAAACATGAGGTTCATCTCAGGCTCTGGCCACAGCGCATCCCAATCTTACGGTGTTAACAGAGCACAATTAAAGGCCACATAATTACAGTAGGCACTTCAACACAGCCAAACCAGTAATGTTCTCTTCCAGGAATTCCAGGGATGGGTGTGACTGTTCACTAAAAGTAGTCATGGATGTGCCTGGTTTACAAAGCAGTCCCTATAATTACCAGTTCTGACAGCCTCCCGGTTCTGGGTCAGGGGAAGGGGTGCATGACTAGTTGCAGACCATCGTATATTGTGTTTTTAACTTTAGTTTTGATAACTAATAACTGCTTTTAGAATGTCTGCGGTAGGTAAAACAATAAAACTGTCCGTACAATTCCCAAAATACAAGATCACCATGTTTATGTGTTTTTTGAGTTTTCATCTGGTGTATTTATGACTTCACAGATTGCTCAACAAAAGGCTGAAACATTGTTTGCTTTCAAGTCATTTTACCAAATGTGACTTACATCAGACAGTTTCAAAAGCTGGATTTAAACTACAGGGCTGGCCACATCAACTATCAATAGCTGATATAGTGATTGGAACCAATATGAAATGCTGCTGTACCATCTAAAAATAGGACAGAACACAGCCTAGTCATGCATGGGCCATGCATGTTTAATTAATGTTTAATTAATTACATAATTAAGAACAAAGTTTTACTTGGATCCAACAGCAAATTTTATATTAAAATGGAAATAAGAGTGATTCAAGGCTTGAGAGGTGAAAGATTTACTACAATAACAATCATTGTTTTGCTTCTTTAGCATATGTCTCATCACGCCTTCTTATGTCACATCATAACCGGCTGCTGCGTCCTTTTTACCTCAAATATTCTGACAGAGTACCTGAAGAGAAGATCTAAGAACGACGACTAGTAGTTGGGAAAAAAAAAAATTAAAAATTAAAAACAACTTTTCCAATAACTGATTTATCATAAATTTTCATTTTTATAGCAACATTTCTGTCAAAAAATTTCAGCAAAAAGAAGATATTACAATTATTTTTTTAATTCATAACATATTCATCTGACCATAACGACATTCTAGGAGCCCAACACTTCATGTGGGTAATGTGTTTTTTGTCAAAATGAAGAGAGGTACTATGTGTGTTAAGTGGGGGGAATTTGTACTAAAACGTACGGTACACACGAGCAGGGCCGGCCCATCAGCCTGTTGGGCCCTCGGCAAGATCTTGGAAATGCCCCCTAGATCTTCGTCAGTCTCTTTGCTAGTGCGTGTGTGTGTGAGCCGAGCGAGACTGGGTGTCTGTACATGATGGTATGGAGCTAATCATAGCAGAGATTAGACAGACATCAGCAGGAACTAGTACTTGTCACTGGGCTTCCTTAAGCCCTAAGCACTGGGTCACACAAGTCAGACTGTCTGCATAACATGACCTCTCTGTTGCTGGGCTCCTCTCACTTTGATTCACTCAGTGACAAAAACACCTCCATCCTCTCCCCCGCTGCCATACATAATGTACACAACACGTGTGTGTAGCAGTGTAACCCACGCTGTTCCTTTATGTGCTTTCTTTGTGTCAGTTTGTACTCTACTACGGTGTTATAAGCTACACATTCTGTAGTCCTGTATTTTTTGCATACACTTGTGCATTTGTTTTTACAGACCAAGAAACAACAAAATCGTCCTGTCCTTTCCTAAGTCTCCGCAAAAGATTCGTGATCCGAATTTTTTTCAGCCAAAACTGACAACAGATGATTGCCCGCTTTTCTGAGCCAATCTGCAAAGATAACCAATCATTTCACGTTTGAATTTTAAAAAGTAAGTTTATAACCTGAGTGTACAAAAGGCAAGATGTAGAGAGAAAAGATGAATGATTTAATATTCAATGGCTCTCACGATTTTATTCAACTGCATAATAAACACGACGACAGAATTTAAAGCTTCGTTCAAATAAAAAACAGTAAAAGTTTTGTATTTAAAAAAAAAAGACATTTGTACAGAGCGAGGCTCTCTAGTCTGAGCTTCATGGCTCTATCCAAGCACAGCAGTGTGATGTCATGAGTGTGACAACAGTCTGCCAATGTTGTTCTCTCTCTCCTCCTACTTCATCTTCATCTCCCCCTCCTTCATCTTTATCTTGACTGGGTTCATTGGCAGATTACAAACCAACTTATAACTGTAGTGCGTAACTTTATCGTATAAATTAATGCCCATTACATTCAAGCCATTGCAAAATGAGTTGACACAAAGTTGACTGAGCCTATCAGCTCCACACAACTCCTCCATTTCTCAGTATGACAATGTTGGCAAACTGCTGTCGTCTGGCAACATTGGCACGCAGGAGCTCAGACACACAGGAAGTGATGCGCTTTACGTCACAACTGGGAAAGGACAACAGCGGCATTCTGCTTTGGAGATGAAGAGGACTGCTGCAACAGGTGAAAGCAAAGCTTAAAAAAAAACCCAAGAAGTGCCCAGAAATGTCTCAGTTGTTGATTATACTGCTAAAAAAAAACTGTACGTACAGCAGAAGGAAAAAAACATAAAAAAGTGACTGACAGCGAAGACAAACACAGATAACCACTGGTGTAGTTTTTCCATGTTGGAGAGGGCTGAAACTAGAAAACGGACTGAGGATGTCTTCTTACTGCTCTCGAACAAGTTGGTAATGCTTCACAAATAACGTATACAGTATATTAAGAGGAGTAGGATTTGTTGCTTTTACATTTACTTTACTAAATGATATGCTTTGGTTGTGGAACGGGGGAAATTTCTCTGTGTTGTTGTCATTACTCAGAATTCCTCAAGGGGGCGACAGAAGTTACGCACTATAGCTTTATGAGCTGCCACCTATGATCCAAATGTGTAGATGATGCTCTTGTAAGTCAATAAAAGCAATCTGGCCTCACATTATCTGCTGTATTTGTAACCCACATCAATACATAGCCAATAACACATCCCCCAACATCTGCTGTCAATTTATCAGCAACAATAAATATTGTGCACAACAGTTCTCTCCTGTTCCGCGTCTATTTTTCATTTCCTCCATCCTCTATTTATTCCACTCTTTCTGTGTTGTGTCTGTTGTTTATTAACAGCAAACCACACCTGAGGATAACACATCGCTTTTAGACTGTTTCCCACCGTATCATTTTGCTAATACACATCTGGTCAGTTTTGTTGGTTTAATAGAGCAACTGACCTTCTGACACACTCTGCAGTTCTGATCACCAGTTGTCGTATAAACGCAGCAGTTGCTGGAACCCTCAGCAAACATGCTTGCAAGACGTTCTCTCACTATCCTCTGTGGTCATTGGTGATAGACAGTCATGTCAAACATCAGTAGTTAACAGCACTGTTGCCTGAACTGACAACTGCATCCATGTCTAGGTACTGAGCTACTGAGCACACACACCAACACACACAGCTCACCATATGCAGGTAGGAATTTGCAACAGCAGGAGGGCTGAAAACACTATAAATGCGTTGTATTGAACTCTGGCATTCATTATCAACACAGCAACTGGAGACAAGCTGTAGTGCATTAGTTTATTCCATGTGTCTCTAAATTAATATTTAAAGATTAACCATCACATCTCATTGGATTAGCTTGTAATTTTCATTCAGTAACCCCCGACGGGCTGCTTCATCTCTAAAACATGACAATCAATTTTGTCTGTGGAAATGATGTTATAAAAAGCCTCCAGCAATATGTATCAAATTAAAACATTCAGAATAGTGAATCCATATGGCTGCCTCATAGCCACAGTGCAAAAGGGCTGGGAGTCACCAGAGGCCCAAATGGTATGATATTTTCACAGTTTCTATTCATGATTTAAAATATTATA
>JAQFJA010000001.1:5566656-5586134 GCA_029874485.1 Naso brachycentron
TATATCTTCTTCTGTCTGCCTTCAGGTTATATTTGCTCTTGTGTTCACTAAAAATGATCCAAGTGTTTGTTTCTCCGTCCATTTCTAGCAAGCTTTTATAATACAACCACATCAAAGTCAAAGGAACTATCTAACTTGATAAGACATCAATTAAAAAACAAAAACATACTGTCATTTGATTAAATACAGTACATATGAATAACCAACTTGTTAAACAAAAGAGGAGTTTTGCAAGTACTGAGGAAACATCATTAATCACGATACAACAGTCTATAGTGAAGGTAACCGCTGAAGAACAGCGATGTTTAAAGTTTGACCTATTGTTGGAGCGCAGTGAAAAGTTAATCAAGTCATCTATGAATCTCCGTTCTTTATTTACAACAATCTATTCTATAGTTGAAAAGAAATTTCAATCAAAACTACAACCTCACGCTGGCACTAGAGGAAAAGTCAGTAAAGTCATTTTTCCATTATATGGTACCAGCTCTACTCTACTTGCCTTTTGTATTGAGTACTTTTCTGGAGGTCGTTTTCCATTACAAGATAGTCCTGCCTCCTGATTGGTCAGAGAGGGTTAAGCCTCTGGACTTAGTCTTCTCTGACCAATCAGTGGTCTGCGAAGTTTCATGTCACCTTTAAGTACCTGCTCAGTTTTTTTGGAACCTTGATTGAGTGGTATCAAAAAAAGTCAGTGCCAGGTATCAGGTACTTTTCAGTCGCTTTTACATTGCATGGTACCGGCGCTACTCTATTCACATTTTTTGTTTGTCCATTATGTAAAAGTACCTAGTACCAGGTACCTACTTTTTTGGTACCTACTCCGTCGAGGTTTCAAAAAAGCTGAGCAGGTACTAAAAAGTCTCTCTGACCTATCGGGAGGCAATATTATCATGGATACTATCTTGTAATGGAAAACTACCTCCAGAAAAGCACCTGATACCAAAGGCAAGTAGAGTAGAATAGAACTGGTACCATGTAATGGAATATGAATGGCTGTTTAAAATGTCATTGCAATCTATGCCACATTCTTTGGATATTTCAGCCTACCAACCAACACACAGACTAGGGGTGGGAATCTCTGGGCACCTAACAATTCGATTCGATTGCAATTCAAGGCCCTACGATCGGATTATAAAACACTACCTATGCATCAAGATCCATCTTGAATTGATGCATCTTGATTTTATCTTAGTGTGACAAAGCTTACATATAGCGTGGCTCTTGTCCAGTTCACTTTCCGTCAACTTTGTAGAGGCCAAAGTGCTTCCACATGCTAGCTTTTAATCCACTCGGTGCTGGTTGGATCTCGCAGTCAGCCATGTTCCTTTCTTGTTTTCTTATGTGTTCCCCTGCACTTCCATTTTCCACCTTTTTCGTTCTGTCTATTTTATGCTATTTAAAATTTCAATTATCAACTATTGGACATTGTTGAATCGATTCAGAATCGTCCACATCTAAATCATGATGCATATTAAAATTGATTTCTTACCCTACCACTAACACACCGACACTGCCATCCTTTGTGAGCTGTGACTTGTACACAGACTTTTACAGTGTCGGCCACTGGTGATATTACTGCATATAAACCTACTTGCTTTTCACATGCTATTACAATACAGTTCTGACCAGTAACCATTGTTTACTTTATTCTTTACCATTCTTCAACTTTGTTCAGTTCTAGTTCAGTTTCCTCATTCCTAGTTGTACGCAAATTAGCTGAAGCTAGACGTCTTATATAGCCTACATCACGTTTTCCCGACTATTTGTGGCAATATTGTATGTATTGTCCCTGTTAAATAAAGAATAAAATAAATAAATATCTCTGTGCAAGTACACAAAGTTTTTGAAACAAGAGTGAATTTCCTTGTATTTGCACATACATTTCATATGAAGTTGATTCTGATTACCAGAGCCCTGCTGCTAAAATGGATACAAAGGCAGTTGTATTTGCAGTATAACCCCCACTACAGAAGTTTTAACCTGCAGCAGCTTTTGCACACTCTGATCCAGTGAATGGAAGAAAAACCTTTGGTAGAATAAAAATGTCTGGACCTTTGATCAAAAGACAGACAACAAAGGGCAGTTGTCTGCTCTCTTACGTGGAAAGACAGTCAAAAAACAAAAACAAAAAACGTGTTTTGTGTTTGGTGTAAAAGAGATTGGTTTGTAATTGTTTTGTTATTAACCTTGTGAGTATTTCTTAATAACTGAGACAGCCATACACTGTGGTTGTGTTTCAACAAAGAAGTACACCAAACCAAACAAGGAAGAAAAAAAAGGTATTCCCTGAATTCTGTATGGCTTCGGAATAATCCAAACCCGCATCAGGAAAAGTTTTGTAAGACATGAGAGTCATAATCTGTTATGATGAGTGTTTGCCTTTTCAACTTTTACTCCTACCTGTGCGCAATGCTCTGAACAACACTTAGCCTGAAGCCCCTGCAGCACCCACAGAAACATGGAGGCCATTATCGCACATCACTGTGAGGAGGATTTAGACTTCAAAAGCTGGAGGGCAGTGAGTCATGGAAAACTCACACCAACAAGCTAACAGGTTGTCACACTACTACTTTGATGCTGGTCTATAAAGTTTTATTGTGTTACTGTGTGTAAAGAGGTTCGGGAAAGTTGACGCACACCCAGCAAAACCATTAATTATTTTCGGAATTACAACACTTTATAATTAAACATTAATGCTGCTGCTGCATGCTTAATGGATGTTAATAAATGCCATTATATTACTAAGGGATCACTCTAAAACCAAAACCTCAAGCCAAAGCAATGTGCCGCCAGCTGTATTTATTCCAACACTTGATGTCACACCCCTTTACCCACTGCACTGTACACACTGCATAATCAAAGAAAGTAATTTATATTGTAATATATGTATAATAAACTTGCCATACTAAATGCATGTTTTGTTTTTCATCTCGCTACCAATGTCTACCCAATTACAATAAATCAATAAAGTATGTTTTATGCACACTGATATTACATTTAAATCTGTAAGACCAGTCAATGTCTCAATGCAGAATATTACATCCCATAGTACTGATATATTCCTCTATTTTATTGCGCAAGCCTGTGTTGCACAAGGAAAAATATATTACCTTGGCTTGAACCTTTGACCTTATATATCAAAACCCATAGCTCCCCAAAACATTGTGATGTTTCTGCAGAAACTGTACTGTTCCTGAGCTACAACAAAGTGAACCTCCAAAAGAACACCTTGAACTCTCTGCTAGCTATGCAAATTTTTTGCAAATCTATCAATGCCGTTTGACAGTATGGCATAACATAGCACGTCACAGTACTGGAAAATTCAATAACTTGCACGCAATACACGAGTTCACTATTTTATATTCCATAAAAACACACTGTTCTGATTGATTATGCAACTTTAAAACTTTTGCAGCAGTCAAACATTGTTCACAAGCCCACGAGTCCTTTTCATATTCAAATTAAAACAGATGATTAACTATCTTACAGAACTGAATCTTGAAGCTGCTCAGTGGCTCTAAAGCAAAATGGTAAACGAACTGCATTTGTAGAGCACATTCCTAATCTATTGACCACTGAACGTCTTGCCAAAAAACATAAGGACACAGAATGCAAACTGGAAGCACCTGGGGATTGAACCACGACCTTATGGTAAGTACCTTAATCATCTGACCCATAGTCAGCCCTGAACCACTGAAAAGCAGCAGAGTCAGTTACACACAGAAAGAGAGGCTCCTCTGAGTGCATGACTGTACCCTAATGCAAGCTTGCAGTCTCTACTTTCAAATCATGCTGACTGAACGATGTCCGAGCGCTGCTTAAACACAGACAGATGGAATGTGTTGTTATGAATCAATTTGGAATATAGGGGCTTCTGCAGACTTGGATTATGCTGGACGAGCCATAAGAAGGCACTTTGTGTTTTTTGTCACTTGCTGGGTTTTGTCAGTCGTTTAGGAAAATGCAGCATCAATGTTTTCCTGTGAGGCGCCGGACAATTTCTGTGCACTAAAAAACGTAACCTGACTTTCCATCAGCATTTCCATCATTTTTGAGTGAACTACTCCTTTAAGCTGTTGAAATCACTGTCAAATTAGCCAGCATTAGTCACTTACAGTCATTGTTACATCTTAGACCAAATGGGCTTTAGAAATTGCAAGCCAGCAGTGGGATCACATTGTGAAAAACAGAATTATCCCTACATTCCATTATTTATTACTAATTTCAATGCCTTCTCAAATATGAACTGCTTTGCCCCAACTGATGCACTCTTTTCTAGATATTTAAAATATCTACAGAAAGTGACAACAAACATGTTTGTCTGCAGGCAGACAAACATGCATCTTTCCACTTATAAAGCCACAGAGGAATGTTAGACCCATCTGTGTAAATTAAGTAAGACTAAAACTAGTTTAAGATTTTACCACATTTCTTCTCCCAAAAGCCAGTTTTTACAACTCTAAAAAAAATACAGCAATGTTAAAATTTCCCCCTCGTTGACCGATTTTAACCTCGCTTGTGACATAAATTTAAAAGCTCATTGGAGCTGTGGCTCACAAAATACCAGCGCACTGCTGACATGTGTGTTGTCTTTCGTTGCATTTGGCCTTGTAATTGGAAAATAATTCGGTTCTCACATTAAAAAAAGATGGTAAGGAACTGTGGGTTTCCACCACAACTACTGAGAGTTTAAGTCTCCTCTGGAGAGGACGTGAGAGCCTTTAGTGAGCCATTATAAAATGCCTTTGGTGTGATTTAAGGCAGGCAGTGTGCTGGTATGGCGGTTATGTCTCTCTCTGTAATCTACTTGTCAGTGCACACTGTCAGCAGCCCTCAGTGAGTTGCATACCTGTTAATACAATCGCAACAACCGGGCCTGTAAAAAGACACACTGCCTTGTAACGTTACATCACCACGGCCCCAACACTTCACCCTCTGTGGCCTCACTGCAACGCCAGCATGGCCATCTTTCATGGGAACTGCTCGTAACTTTGCTTTCAAATACCCTCAACAAAAGTTTCGGACCACAATTTACATCTTGTGCGCAAGCAAGTGAAAACACCAATAGCAGGTGTAGCAGCTCAATAACTCCCCCTCCCTCTCCTCCTGCACTGACACATTTTAAACAGCTGAGTACACAACCCTATCTCTGCTGCTTTGATGAGCCTCCAGATCACATATTTAATGTTGATAACCTTTTCCCAGCTGGATGCAACACCCAGACTATCTGCAGACAATTAGAGGAAATCCACCAGAAGCCTCATAAGACAAGGAATAGGAAGCAATACGCCCTCTAAGCTATTGCTCCATATACTGCCACTAGACTGCAGCAAGTCTGTTTACTCCTCATTTCCATCCTGTTAGAGACAGGCTGCCCGAGGGGGAACGTGTTCATAAATACTTTTCCACATGAGAGGCAAGGTGAGAAGAAATTCGCTGGGACGCTTTAGCAACACATCATTCCTGACTTTATCTGAAAAGAGCGGAACCTGGTTAACCCAAACCTACAGCTGTTCTTTAGTTGTAACTGATACAGTTAACCAGCAGGAATGCCAAGAGTAAAGCCACACAAGGCCCCTTTAGACAGCTCCGCACCGGAGTGAGAATAAATGTAGGATTTCGATGGGAGAACCTCTCTGCTTCTCCCAGGTTTGTCCTGTGTGACCACTGGGGCTAACAGTAAACCCCATGACACACAGTTCACAAGGCTCCTCACTCTTTCCAATCAACAGAACTTAGTCTGTTTTGCTTGCGAATGTACTTTGGCTTGTTCTATTTTAAAACCCAGACCCTGGTTCAAGCCCCCAACCCACCCCTCCCCAACCTGTCATGCTGAATGGGATGAATCAGAAAGCCTAGTTTACAGTATAGCTGGAGACATGGAAAATTTTTTTGATGGCAACCCTTAAAAACAAATTCTGAACAAATACCAAAGCCTTAAATTCATTAAATCTGGAGGTTTAGAGGCTGACAGAGGCTGTGAGCTTCAACAAGCTGACATACAGCAGCTGGTCACAAGAAACTCCCATTTCTTTCGCTAAGAAATCTGCGTAGGACCAATTGGTATGTCTGTCAAAAAGTTCTGCATATTTCAATGCATTATGAATAAATGAACTACAATCTATAAGCTCTGTGGTTACATCCCTTGCATGATGGAAGGATGAGGGTCCCACAAACCCAATGGAACTGGGCCAGTAAAAATTTATGCAGGGCATATTGACTGGCCAGTCCGGGCCAATCAAGTGTCAAATATTGTCTTTTCTGTTCCAGTATCATTCATTCACCATATAGACATTACATTGACACTAGGAGTTTTACAATACATCAATTTGTATTGAAGAATACAGTACACATGTGATGGTGCGGGCGCACAGAATAGTATGGAGAGCACATGGCATAATTATTCACAGTGATGTATAAAGACTTATGAGCGGAAAGCGGAACCAAATTCACGTATGTGAGTTTCACCCTGAAACCTAAAGCAGCGGTAAGCCTTTAGTAAGTTTAGCATATGCTAGGTAGCATACCCACCTGTGTGGATTGAACTCTGATAGTGAAACGAGTCATTTCATGGAGGTTGTGTGATGCTCAAAACGATTTATTTAGCATCTAATCACGGATGAAAGCCACAACGAGAGAGAGGCTAGCTGTGTGGAAATCGTAGACACGGCAGCGAATCTGGTCAATTTTCAAAATAAAACAACCCGCGCAGATCGTTTTGTTTTACTGAATCACCGACGAGGAGCTATGACATATGCACGTGTCAACAGTGTTTTTCTCACCTGAGCCAAGGAGCCAAAACAAAGACGGGGCAGGAGAATGATGCTATGGTGAAATTTTTGTACTCAATCGTGATGTCTAAACTGCAATGTGAACCAAAGTGCGACTTCTGTGTACGTTCCATCCCTAAATGACACACTTACTGGTACTCAAAAAATAATTTCAGACAAGAAACATGCTATGCTACAAAAACAAAGAAGGGCTTTCTCATTTCAGGAAAAGAACAACAGTGACTGTGATAAATTTTGTGCAGTTACGTTTGATACTGTACAACAATTTCCTGCAAAAGATCCAGTTGTTTGTTTTGTTTTGTTTTTTTTTTTTTGAGCGATTCAACTCCACGTCTGCAGTGGACAGGTGGCTCGCAGAAGGAGACATAAGGAGCTTGGAGTGAACGCGTGCAAATAAACAAATGTCATTATGTTCTTTCTCCCGCAGTTCTTTCTATCCAAAGATGTTGAAATGTTGTCATAAATTATTTAAGTATTAAAATACGGGAAAATGCTAGTCATGTTTTGGCTGATGGACCTGTAAAACTCTGCACTACTGGCTTAGCGGGCCAGTGGAGAAAAACCTGTTACGTTGGTCACTGCCAAGGTCAAGGTATTCCCCTGACTGTTCAATAAAAGGAAATTAATGACTATGTCTTGTCCAAGAAAAGCACAGTGACACATTTAAACAAATAGACTTAAAAGCTGTGGTCACATTCAATCTTAACAGAGGGTCATTAAAGTTTACATCTTTTTGTAAAGAACACCAGCACAAATAGGCGTAAAAGTGACAAAGTTGTGTTTTGTTTGCTCAGGTCAGGTCAGGTGTTGTCACTTCAGAAACCTTTAAAAGGTAACACAATATGAGTACATTAATATCAGATATATTTATGTTATCTTACATTTTACGTATTAAAATAGATCATTTTTCTTTAGTTCTTAGTCCTAAAAAATACTTAAACCTATTCTAACATTGTTCTGTTTGTGTGGTGTTCATATGTTTTTATACAGAATATCTGATACTGAACAGACTGTGTCAGGCTTTAAGACTATCACATCTTAACTTCCTATAGCCTACAACACGTAAAAAACATAAATTGTGTGCTTATGAGTTCCCGTTTATGTGTAAAATGTCTCACCTATTACACCATAAGATAATCTGACTTGTCTTAGTCTTAGTGCAAGCAGTTACTAGGGATGTAAAATGATAAGATTTTATTGATACGAATGCCATTCCCAGTTCTGCTTATCGATAATATTCAAACTGGCTGTAATTTGAAAGCTGTGAGTATATTATCTGAAGTTAATGACATAAGAGAATATTTGCACAGCATTTGTTTTCATTCGGGTTTTGTTAGTCAAAGAGAAAATTTGTTAAGTCTACGTAGTGTTTGTGGCAGAACAAAGGATATCTACCCTCGGTAAGGGACTTGCTGTTTTGGGAAGCAGTGGTGGCACTTGTGTATAGAGGGCTGAACACATGCCATTCTTGGAATTTAAGTCTGTTTTTGGTTGCACAGATGTTTCAGTGCGTCGCTGTTGTTGCTTATTCAAAATGATCATTTTACAAACACAGCCTGCAATGTTGTTATCTCTATTTGTGAAGTGATGCCACACTTCAGTCTGTTTCTTCCTCTTTGGTATGGCTCCTTTTTGCAGCAAGTTTCCAGATATATATGTTTGATGTCATTATTTACTATTCACATCTGTTGGAAAAGCCTCCTGACATCGGTGACAGGAACTGATAAGCTAAGAGACATTCGATTTAGATGGATTGGACAATTTGGAACCGATTCTCAACTAGAGACGATTTTTTCGGTTCCCATTCCCTGCAGTTTGAACTGACTTCTGTTCGATATGAAATTAATATAACGTTACCACACTCTTGGATGTAGAGAAAGACAAACCCAACTTAACTCAAAAGCCTACATCTTAATTTCAATGTAATCTCCGTTTGCAGTTTTCTGCTGAGGTCACAGATACCTTCCACTTTCTGTTGATTCAAAATTCACCACATTGTGACTCACAGTTGACAATGTGGTGTACAGTATATATAGCTTGTCTGTCTCTCTCCATCGGCTGAGTCATGGTAATGTGGGCCTGTTTACCAACACACTTAAACTGACTCATTTCTGTGGTGCGTTTTCAAATTACATTACAATATTAGAGCTAGACTCTCTCCAATCTACATCTCAGCGTTCTCCAAAACCAGGATAACTGCACTTTTGTTGGCACTCTTATAGCAAACACATCAAATGCTTTTTCCACTAATGTTCTTCCATAACATTGTAGTGTACCAGTGGATAATGTTAAGTCATGGCTTCTATTTTCCTGTTGCCACATAATTACATCACAACACACAATAGCCATTGTGTATTTTTTTTTAAATACACTGATGTAGTATGAAAATGTTACAGATAAATGTCAAGAAAACATTTTTCTTACTATTATAAGACACAGAGACTGTACAAAGTGAAAACATGGTGTTTCGCTTTAACAAAGCCTCACTGTAAACGGGCTGTATTGGACCACGGAAAAAACAATATTCCCCGTGTGTAGTAGTGTGGGGCAGCATTAACGTTACTTACTCTCTGCGGTGGCGGGCCGGAGGCAGGACGACAGACCCAGCACAAGACCCCAAAACAAGGTCAAGCGGCTCCTTTCCATTCGAGGCCTCATTCCTGGATGAGTAAATCCTCCCAAATCCTGAACAGAAATACGTTGACGGGAGGAAACGTGGGCAAAACCTGTCCAGAATTATTAAAAAGCTATTTAATCTCCAGGTAGCACCTTTTAGCTGTTAGCCGGCTAATGGAGCTAATAGCTACTACATACAGGCTAGCGGGATAGCTTTCTCACGTTTCCTAATGGGAGTACAATCGTGCTCCAAAATCAGCGATTTGTTCCTCCGACCAGAAAAACCGTATTCATAGTTTCACGGTTTATTCCTGCCAAAGACAACACCGCGCTGATGTGTATAATGAAACTAATGCGGCTAAACTAGCGGCGGGGATTCCTCTGTAATCCGCATCTTCACACTCCATATCTGGAGGAAAAAACGTTCAACGTCCCGTTGTTGGAGGATCCTCGGGAGGCAGAAAACGGGCCAAACTCCTTTAGAATTAGGCTGGAAAGAGATGGTCTAGGGCCAACAATAACATATTAATTCGGCACAAAGTCGCCTTGTGTAAACGACACGACGTTGGTTTCGGAATATCCAGGATAAAATCTGGTTTCAGACCGCAGCCTCCTTCTCCTCCTCCTCCTCCTCCTCAGCCGCTCATCATGCACACACACACCGCGTTGTTGTGGTAGCTGTATTTCACCTTCATATCAACCACAAGTGGTGTGTTTGACCTTATTCCGTTCGGGTCCTCTGGTTATCTGATGCCTTCCGTCGATAGATATCTGAGCAGGTAGCGGAGATAGGCAGATTAATGTACAGGTACATACACGGTCTCATTCGATCAGTCTGCAGTCTGCCGTGTTCACTATAAACACGGCGCCGAGCGCAGAGATCGTCTCTTTTTCCAAAGATGAATCACTCGAGCGTCTGCCCCCGCCTCCCAGTCTGTAAAAGTGGGCGTTGCTTTTACTGCAGTTTAACCACAGTTTAGGATATCAGTTACCATAGTGACTAGTCTGCTACTCATCGGAAGAAGGTCAGTTTATCCGTGTGTGCCAACAGTATCGTCGAGGGAATAAATTATAAACTGCGCAGTTTTCGCCACATCTCACTACTGTGTCATTTACAAAAGATGGCCATTTCACTTCGCCATCTTTTTTTTCCTACACCCCCATCTGATGCGGAGACACAGTTTATGGTGTTGACATGTATTAATCTGCCAGCAAACAGAAGTAGTTTATGATTAGACAAAGGCGTAAGGCTAATTTGCGCACTTCTTCGTAAGTAAACAGCATCACCGCAACAGATCACAAATCCAGACAGAGTGAAACCTCAGTGCTTCGCTCCACTCTCTGACCACCGCCGTAGCGACTCCGACCGTTTACGACGCGGTGTGAAAGAAATCCGGGTTGCCGATCCAGGATCAGGGTTGTTTTGCCTCTCACGAATACATCGCGGAGGAGCGACTATACAAAGATCGTGTTTGTCTGCGCCACCTGTAATTATAATTTCAGTCAATAAATCTGCGCAGTCTCACAGAGGAGCAGCGCTTTTTCACAGCTGCTGAAGTGTCACAGGTCTGTCGTTCAAACAGAGAAGCCCACAAACATCACTGACGTCTGTAATAATCTTTTTCGGCATTTGTTTTCTACATTATGATATGATTTGATTTTTGTTGAATGTAGCCTACCATATTTAATTAATATATTTCAAGAAAATAATACAATGAAAAAATCCCATTTTTCTTAAGCCCCATGCCTCCAGATTATATGACAGTAATCAAAACACATTAATCAACATGTTAACAAAAACATTTGTGAGACCTTGTATCTGATTTTTTTTATTTCAATTTCAACTTGTACATAATAAACATCTAAACTATGAACATTCTGGGAAACAAGCTCTTCAGATCCATCTCATCATGCAGTCATGTTTTGTGGCGCTTGGTAGCAGCTCATCCAACAACATCACACTCTGTTTTCCCTAACAACACACAAAAATGCCGCCATCTTGAGGGGAAAGGAACAAACTGCAGATTTCTACTTTTCAGTGAGGCAGAGTCTAGTCTAATTTGACAAAGACAATTATTAAAATATTTTATATATTCTTTCTAAAAAGAAAGTTTTAAAATTTTCTTTTTTCTTTTCTTTTTTCTTTTCTTTTCTTTTCTTTCTTTCTTCCTTTCTTTCTTTCTTTTTTTTTATTTTTACCATGTTTTGTTTATCATCAGAGGTCAGACATGGACCCAGCAATCACAGCAGTGATCCCACTTTGTGCCACTCATACAAATAAAGATTGATCTCTGTTACTGTTGGCCTTGTAAAATGAGCTCCAAAAAAGCTTCAAATGAAAAATCAAATTCAAAAAGACAGAAAATAAAAATTTAAAACATCCCATCTCAAGACACTGACTTTTACTGTGTTTGGGACAAGGGCAGGTACAGTTGCAATGATCACATCTAAGGTCTGAGGCCCAGGCTGAGGAAATAGAGGGCCAGCAGCTTGTGATGCTGTGAGAGAAGCAGACAGTAAACAAAACCGTCCATAGAGGAGCCCCTGACAGTTTTGATTATCCCTGTAATTACATGCCGCTTTCATCACTTCACAGAGCAGAGCACAGAGGCATTATTTGAACGCTGCACATTACCTCAGCTCTGGCAGACAGCTCTCAGCATCCGTCACAATCTGACAATTAGCACTGAGAGAAAAAATGCACATTAAAAATGAAGTGAATATCAGTGGCCACCCAAGAGTCCAAATACAGTGAGTCACCCTCTAACAAGTGCTCACTGTACCAACATGACCTCCCAGTGCCAGAGAATGTTGTGCCTGTCCACTTGCATTTGTTAAGTCCCGATTAAAGTCCCCATGAAGGCAGCCGGCGGGCCCACCTACCTCGACTGTCCCGGTGGAATCCATTCTCACACTGCACTCATGTGGAAATAAGCCTGTTTACCACCAACGGGTCACACATGCTAATGAGCGTCTGTTTGTTTTCCACTGTGCTCATGCAGGAGGAAGGGAATTTAGAGAGGAAATAATAGATGATATGCAGACAACAGCCTGGGTGGTTCTGCAGCGCTAATGATGAAAAAAGTAAAACAGAAAATTAATGGATATGAAATCAGAGCAGGAAATGTGGTCTGACATTTTGATGTCGCACGGTCTGATTACAATACAGAATGTATTGGCCTGGTTTGACAGTAGTGGTGGAGATGTGGCTCAAGAATCCCCGGGGAGACTAACATTAGACCACAGGGCATTCAGCTTTGTGTGATGGACCCCCATCTGACAGGTAAGATGTATTGTGTGGAGTTAGAAACTTGTCTACACCGTCAGTCTGTGGTCTCCTTTAATGACACAGCAATCAGTCCTCAGATTATGTGCTTTGTATTGTCTCCCCTTATTCAAATGTGTGCCAAACGAAATGCATTTTTTTACAAGTTGATTTTCTACTGTTGGCAAATAGCACGCACATGACGTCTGGGAGACTTCACAAAATACAGCATTTACTCTCAAAACTGCGCACGTGAAACAGTCTGATGTTATGGTAAATTCTCCTGGGTTTTTCCTTCCAAGTTTATTTTGGACACTTTAATGTCTTACATCTCTCATTGCCATCACTGAGGTGCTCTTAGCAAGGTTCATAAACTGTTCAAAATAAGACTGTTGTTAACAGGCAAACTGTAAGTCTATAATAAGCAATGTAAATGAATGTATCTTGTAGTATATATTATTTATAAAGCAGTTAGCATGCCTGTCGTATGAATTAAAACTATAGCAGAAAAGTCAGTTTTAAGATTCCTTGCTGACATTTCAATTAGACATTAAACTGACAGGAAAAGTACAGGTGTTGCCAATGACATTAAATGTCCCAGTGTTGGCTATCACCCAGCATGCACATAAAATAAAGCAGCTGCGTTGCATTCAGCCATGTGATTTTGTTGCTGTAACACATCAAAATGTGTTCCTAAAAAAATGAAATAAAATAAAAAGATGCACGACATAATTCAGTGTAATGCTTTTGATTCAGGGGACAGACGGTTAGCACCGCTGCACCACACCAGTGTTCAAGAGTCAAATGCTGGCGGTGGTGCTATCTTTGAGCAGTTTGTGTGGCTTTTCCTGCTCTGCCGAGGACATACAGGTGAAGTGAGCTGGAGAATCTAAAGAAGCTGGAGATAAAATGAATAAAACATGCCTGTTTGCCTCACGTTGTTACCCTGCACTGGCCCCTTATGAACCTTATGACCCCGATTGAGAACAATCCCTTTACACAGAACAATGTAAATGGAAACTTGATCATATTCGATTACTGAATCAGTGACTATAACATCACAATTGATACGTCTGGGAAGATTCTCAGTCATGGGACTCAAATGAGGGTTGAATCCGTAGTAACTGGACTCATATGTCTAGTTTACATACGTACCACACATACCAAATCCAGTTCCCTGAGATTCAACCCTCCTTGGATCATAATTGATTTATTAGTAAGAAGAGCAGCAGGCTGAGTTTAGCCATATTATAATCTGCTCTGTGACGGTTACAGTGACTCTTATAGAGCAAAACCGCACAGGTAAAATCATATTCTCCCCTTCGCTTGCAGAGATGGACAATAAGACTTTACAGTTTGGTTAAGAAGGTCATAAAGTTTGAGGGGTCAATTCAGATCAACAATTTTATGTGCTTTACTTTGCAGTGCAGTCAAGGGAAAATCTTGGTGACTGCATTACAAAAAAATAAAAATAAAAATGGGTCTACTTATGACGTGTGTTACTTTTGACTAATATAGTTTTTTCTATTTACCACTTGTATTGATTTTTGAGAACCTTTGCCACTACATAACACAATTTAGCTTTTTATTGCATTCTACTGTCATTCGCAACAAAGACAGGTAAGACTGCTGTGACATCACTGTTTTGAGATTTCAAGGCAGTGTGGAGCAGCTGACAAAGATACAAAGGGTTCAGTAATTATGTGGCGCCTCAGTTGCTGGTGCATTAGTCACAAAGACTGCATCATTATGTAATGTAGCAGGAAAAAGTCTCAGACCTCCCTATAACACATGGGAAATAGTGTAAACCCTTGTCAATGTTGACACTTGGGATACTGAACTCACAAGTCTACACAAAAATATTTATGAACTCCCACAAAATCACTTTAACACAGTCGTCCTGTATTATGCTTTATAGTGTCTAAAGTCCAAAGATGTGTTAAGAATGAGTGTACATTGAGGAAACAATTCTATGAATGTTCATAAGTAAAAAGGACCCTCTGCAGTTCATAGGCTACTGTATGCGTTCTAATAATTTGAGTGATGAGTAATGAGAGCGAATTGAAGTTGT
This sequence comes from Naso brachycentron, assembly GCA_029874485.1. Taxonomy (NCBI): domain Eukaryota; kingdom Metazoa; phylum Chordata; class Actinopteri; order Acanthuriformes; family Acanthuridae; genus Naso; species Naso brachycentron. The sequence goes on from JAQFJA010000001.1 coordinate 5,581,400, forward strand.
TTATTTATCCATCCTGATTTTACACGTCATATCTAATCTGATTTTCTCAGACTCTGTTCACAAGCATTTACTATCTCAGTTTTGAGCCATATCCTGGCTTAGACCTTAGTTGGAATATAATGTTTACATGTTGCATGACAACATCCAGGATGATCAGTGAAAAGCTGCATCTTGATTTCATATCACCTCAGTCACGTGTTCTGTACCAACATGTTAAGAAACATGGATCATATGTTCACATGCCACAGGATGGTTTCTATCAGAGTGTTGACGTTGTTATTAATGCGCAACAGTCGGGGATGCCAGTGCGCATGTGGGTGAACTCAGTGACCTGCCCGGAACAAAGTATTGCAAATGTTTGTTTAGGGTCGGTTGCTCAACGCGGAGACACAACCGGATGTTACCATTGAAGTCATCCGGTTAGCTGAGAGGTCGAGAAGTATCTCTGCTAACGTAAGCTGAAGAGTCAAAATCGTGATCATTTTTATAATTATATAATACACAACTCCAAGGAATAGTCATGATTAAAGCCATCTTAATATTCAACAACCACGGGAAACCGCGACTGATCAGATTCTATCAGTATTTTGTAAGTATTTTACGGTTTGCGGTTCAAAACATTACGGTTTTTCCTGTTTCCCATCGCTGTCTTCACTCTCGTTTGACACATTTAACGAAGTGTTGAATTAGCTTAAAATTCATCTCATCTTTCGGATAACTATCTCCACCATAAATGATATCAAGCAACAACATATGAATAATGCTAACCGATGCTAGCGGACAATTATCAAGGGAGGGAGGTTAGCCACATTATTGACGTTAGTAACGTTCAGTTCCCTGCAAACGTCTCATTTTAAGAAAGTGCAACAGTCCGAAGTAGTAAACAGATGCAGTATTGCATTAGATATACTTTCACAAACAAACAAACAAACAAAACTCAACAACAACAAATAATATGTTCTGTACAAAGGCGCTAGAACTAATGTCACTTGCCTTTTTTTAAACTTCACCCTCTCTTTACATCTTAGAAAATGAAAGAGAACAATGAGGCACAGACTGTTGTTGGATTACATTAAACTTTGTGTGATTGTTTAAGTGAAGGTAATGAAGTAATTTAGTGGTCAAAGCTAAACATGATTAGACACATAGATGGTTTAATAGTGTAGTTGGATCATTTTACTTTGAAAGGGAACTTCGGGTTGATTAAAAAGCATTTGATCAATGAAACATTGTGCCACCTTGTGCATCTTTCTCCTCTCAATTTGCTAATTAAATGTTCAAAATAAAATGTGATTTAAAGCAATGGTGGGGTTTGTACAATAAAATTGTGAACCAAACACTGATCACATTTTCAGGAAAGGTTGGTCCTGAACAGACTGTGAGTTAACTGCTTTCTTGCAGGCGGAGGACATGCAGCAGCAGATCATTCGAGAGACTTTCCATTTGGTATCCAAAAGAGACGACAACGTCTGCAACTTCTTGGAGGGTGGCAGGTGAGTTTCGCTGTCAGCTGTGATTTTGTTCTAAAAACACACTTTGATAAGTGAGTAACATGTATTTGCACTATATACATCTTAAAAGATGATCAGATATGTTTAATAGCACTGAGTGATGCACTATTATCAGAAAAGCTGCTGCACTTGCTGACTGGCATGGCAAACAATTTATCAGAATGTTGCTATTTTTAAATTTATTTCATAATCATACATGTGATAATAAACAAATCGATTGTACTTATTTGTTTTTCCAAGGGGGCCCAGCCCCTGTAGAAATATTTCTGAATACAGTCACGTAGCAGTAACCTGTTAAAAAGGAAACGCTGGTTTCCCAGATAGAGGCCATACAGACAGCTTCACTAAGCCGTCTCATGTAGTGCTGATCAACTGTTTTTTGTTTCAAAACCACAAACTACATGTACAGTACTAACATAAAACAAATTAGTACAATTGCAAACCCAAACATGACCGTACAAATTACAACAAATTATAACAGACAACTAGGGATGGGAATAGATAAGATTTTGTCGATACCAGTGCTGTTATCTATTCTACTAAAGGGTCTGATTCCTTTATTGACTCCTTTATTGATTCCTCATCTGTTTTTTTCTGTGTGGGAAAAAAGAAGGCCTCCACAGGTTCCCAGTATCAACATCGCAACTGTTTTATTATCACCACTGTTTATCAGTGAGCTTGCTGTAGACAGCCCGCAGGCTGCACTGCCCTTGCTGTTGAGTTTTGCCTTTTTTGTTTCAGCATCACATGGCCGGGCTTTGATAAGCTTGGAGGCATATAATACTGATTCCAGTTTGTTATCGGCTCTCAACTGGAACCAATTCTCAATTCCCATCCCTAGACGCAACACATAATACAACACACATACAGTGCTTTATGCATTTGTAATGAAAGACAAATAAGACCACACCAGTTCTAATAAAATTCTTCATCCTGCAGCAGGAAATAAATGTGTAAAACGCAGAGAGACTGAAAGGCAGATCTGTACTGTTAGGATGTGTTATGACATTTAAGAAACCCATAAAGACTAACCGCTGTTAACACTGGGCCCCTCCTCTGGGTTTTCTAATTTTGGTTTAACATCACTCTGGCAGCTGACATGCCATTGGCAGTAAATATGAGCTACTGTTCAGCAGCTGACAGTAGATGCAGTAACAAGTCTTTAACCACTAGATGGAGGCAAACCCACAAAAGTAGACTGGGTCTCAGTCACTTCTTTTTGTCCAGTCAACTCACTTGCACACCAAACAAACTTTTTGTTATACAGTATTCTTTTTTTTTTATGTTGGACCAAGTTTCATTCCTTTCATCACATTTACACACAGCACAAAGCTCGAGCAGAGTTTTTCTGTAAAGTAGTTTTGTTTTTTGTTTTTTTGTCTTCATGCAGTCTCATCGGTGGTTCCGACTACAAGCTGATCTACCGGCACTACGCAACCCTCTACTTTGTCTTCTGTGTGGACTCGTCTGAGAGTGAGCTCGGCATTCTGGACTTGATCCAGGTGAGCTCCTGCTTTTCAAATTGGATTTCCTATATACATTTAATATTCAAGTAAAATCACATCTCCCCCTTTCCACATGGCTCATAAGACCCCGAGAAGACATTTGGTGTGTTCCTTAAGATACTTAACAGGCTTTTAAAATTACATTATGCTGTTTTAATTTGAATGTAATTGATTTGATTTTGGAAATATAATAATTTTTTACTTTTTGCCTCCTTACTGGTTCATAACATGAAACTAATGAACACTGATATCACAGATACAAGCCCTACAAAGAGCTCAACTAAGTTATCACAGAAGCTGCAGATGTAATTTTTTTATCAGTGCTGAAATCTGCCGGTAGTCCCATCTCGATTGCTCCTGTGGGGACACTTCGTTGGACTTGCGCACATGGAAATGTGTTAAAGACATAACTCATCTGCTTATACAACAATTTAATTGTGCCTTAAAAGGTTTGCAATGTCACTTTTAGAATCTGGCAAAAGTGAATCAACGTGGTCATTCCTTCCACTCACCACTGCTGCCAGATAGTTAGCAACAAAAGCTTTTATTGCCAATAAAATAGAACTATGGCATGTGAAATAAAGCATACGATAAGACAGAACTTTATTAATTCAGAAGAAAGTTCTTGTGACAGATTGTTCCAAATTGCAAAGACAAACACGCTTTAAGGGTAAAGATTGACATTTTATTTTCATTACTTTGTTATGCTCTCGTTTTTTTTTAAATGTCTCCTCTACACTCTTGTTCCTGAGTACTACAGTGACCAAACCAACGCATAATACGAAAGTAGGAATACTTTCTATAAATAACATGAAAAAAAATTTTCATTATGGGATCCTCAGAGGTGCTGAGCTCACAATTTTCACCCCACACTGATCACCATTACACCCAAATGTTTATATTGATCAAACGATACAGCCCCACACTGATGGTGATAAAAATTTGTATCAGACCTTCATCCAAATCAGTCATTTCTGATACAACTGCTGACTTGCTGCACATTGGTTCCATGATTAGTTCTACTTTATTCACTTAATTAGCTAACATTAGAACTGTGTTAATGAATGGAAATACAGATACATGAAGAGATTTGTTAAGCCCTTAGATATGATAAATAATTAAAGCTGAGGTCACATATGGAAACCAAGCTAGCTGTAGTGTGAGACTTCTTGGGAAGCAACTCTGCTGCATCCTCCCTGTTTTTGCTCCGTTTGTTGTCGTTTGTTGACGCTCTTCCTTTAAAGTCCAGTTTGCACCAAAGATTCACGACAAGACGAAACAGGTGCAGGGTAAGTTGGAGCACAGTAAACTGGTCCCCAGTAAACAGCTCGACTCAATCCGGCTGACGGTGTCGCCTGCAGACACTATAGAGCATAAGGCACATCGCTTGTTTCAACAGCCAATCAGAGGGGACTATAGGAACACATGCTCTCTAAAATTGCTGTGATTGGCTAAAAATACTCTGGATGTGCTCTCCGTGCTCTGAATACAGAGCATGCAAAGCCAAGGAGAGATGCAGAAGTCTGTGCTGTCAGTCCACTGAATTACAACATGCTAAAAAGTTATTATGGAATTTTAGCGCAATGACACCAAAGATAAACTGCCCTCCCCAACTTTAACTATATTCATCAAGGGCTGCACCTAACAATTATTTTAATTACTTATTTTGTTAATTTTAATTTATTTAACATGTGATTAACGCATGTGTGTTCTGTCTAG
>JAQFJA010000001.1:5690714-5701981 GCA_029874485.1 Naso brachycentron
AGCTGATTTTGGAAAGACATTTTTCACTTTTTGTGTGGTTGAAGCTGCACTGTGGCTTTTTACTATATTTGATGGCCATGTATATTTTCTTTCACTGTTTGTTGCTGGTGGTTGTATTTAAACTAATGTGTGTGTATTGACCCCTAAAAATGTAGGCCAATAGGCTTCAGTGCTGTATGTGCACTTTGCCTATAGAACAAAACAGACTTAAAATGCTGTGAACTAAACTGAATTGAGTAATACATATGCTATGATCTGAATCTCTGCTATTGTGTGACCAAACTCTGTCTGCCTTGGGAGGGCACATGCAGTATGTGTGTATTAGCATGTCGATAGGAGTCCATGGAGAGTTTGTGTCCAGGGCCCGTGGTCATGTTAATCTTTCCATGCCCATCAAACTAAAAAGTACATTTACTCTCTAAAAACTTTGCTGGCTTTGTTGCGGTGCTGATTTTGTGTGAAAGGAGCCCAAGCCGCAAAGTTCTGTTGAAAGACGTGTACTGACCCACCAAGGGGCCTTTAAAGTTAAATAATTATACAGACAAGGACAAATTGAGGCCTAGTTTACTTGGACATGTGCCATTTGTCCAAATCGATAGGTGAGCAGGTAATTACAGCAAAGAGCTTGGTGCCTTGTGCAGAGAGGATGCATGACCACTTCATGGCTGGATGTTGACTGTGAGCTGAAATGTTTTTATTATGCTCTATGTGTGTGTGTGTGTGTGTGTGAAGGAACATGCTGTACTGCAAGGAACAGGGTCTACCGGTCCATAGCTTGTTAGCCAATGCCGAAGGCCTGTATCGAGGCTGTTAGGTAGTTTATTTTCAGAATTACTAAGCAACAAGAAAACTCTGTGGATGTGATGGATGAGTTTGTCAAGCTTCCGCTAAATTGCAAAGCTGTATTTCCATCATGAGCAATGATTTTATGGTCAGATGTCAGATGCCAGCCATATTCTGTGATGCAAGCAAGTTATCTTGACTGCAAAGTTTTCCGAAGTATTGTGGGGATCGACAAACTCTTATCAGGTCAGCTGGGAGAGATTATTATCCCAAAATGACTTCAGCTTAATTCAGAGGGCCCTTGTGCTAGGAGTGCGTGGGTGGTCTGCTTACCAGTAAAGCCAGATGAGAACATTCAGGTGGAGGAGGTGCAGCTTGTTGCTGATGTCCTCTCAGATTACTGAATTACCCAGGCAGAATATGGCAACCATCCGGCAGAGGTCATCTCAGCAGCTTCAAATCTCCTATGTTATTCTTTGTTACTAACGACAGCTTGTTACTAGGTCAAGTGAAGAGTGACTTATTAACTAAAAGCTTTGCTTTTGTTGCCCATACTCCTGGTTGTCATCACAGCTTATACAGGACAGCTTTCTGCACCCAGTCTCATGATGCCTCTTCTCCTCACTTGTGAAAAAAAGCTCTAAGATATCTGATTTCACCCTTCAATTGGATAGAAGAAGCAACTTTTTCCAGAAATACTCTGTGGCCATTAAAATGTAGCCTGGTTAGAACTGTCCTGATCACACGAGCTCAACATTTCTGTTTTGGTTACGTAACAGTCTGGACTTCCAGCTGCTGAAAACGATTTCAGTGGGCGGGAGCTGGGATGGAGTACTCACCTTGAGTGACTTCCGAATACCAGCAGGCAGTGTCCTTGCTGTATGTCTGAAGCGTTGTGAACATCGATCTGCATGGCTGTGATCCCCAGCTTTGAAGCCTCTTGTCTCTGATCCTCCATTGGCGCAACAAGTGGCGAAAGAACTAGGAAGATTGGATTTGTCCCAGGGAACATCTTCTTCATCACCAACAGAGCAAGTTGATAAACCCAACTGGAAGAACAGCGAAAACGTCTTTTCCTCTGAGAAATTCTATTCGGAATGTTACATATTCTTAGTTTATATCAGCAAAAACTGCGTTTATTGCTGTGTTTACTAACGTTAATGTTAGCGCTCACTGCTTCGGGAGTTACCATTACTGTCTTGCAAGCATGTCATTAACAACAACGCAGTCCATGATTGGCTGGTTACGTTGTCAACTTCAGCGCAGTCCCTGATTGGCTATATGTATTCTGATTTTTTTAAGTCGTTTTTAGTGGCTGTAAGTCCAGACTCATCTCCAGAGCGAAACAGAAATTTTGTGCGTACCTGCTTTCTTTGATAGACATTTAATTCAGCTCAAGATTCAAGTTCATTATTTGTCTCAGATGGGCAATTTGTGCTGCAGCAGACGTAAGAGACATAAAATACATACAGCAATCACAAGTCTTGATAAAGATACAATATAAACATACAGCAGTCTCATGAGGTGTGTATGTATGTGTATGAGTGAGTGATGTTTCTGAGTGAGTATTTGAGTGATCGTACTAGTCCCCTGTCACAAGGAGGTGAGGAAGGCACACAGGAAATCAGATAAGGCAGAGACGTGTGTTTTCTCTAAAGGCAGCAGTGGCTCACACATTAACCATTCAGACAACCTTATCTGATTTACAGTCAGACTCCTCTGTGGAACCAGGCGGGCAGTCAAGCCTCATTAGGCACCAGATTTTAGACACTTACAAGAGCAATTCTTAGAGAGATAGCTCATAGGGGTTAAGTAGTCAGCCTATAATTGAACCCTTTAAAAATACGTATTTAAGGGACTCTATTATCCAGAGTGACTCGAAACGACAGCCCCAGCAAGTCAGAATTTTCTCGATCACTCGCTCTAGAAACAACTGGTAATAAGAAGACTGCAGGTCGAGGCCTTGTTGTTCTACATAATATCACTTTGCTGAGGCAAAAGAATGGTTTTTAAGGAGGCACTAAGAAATGGGTTGTGGTATTGATACAGTTAAAGACTTTCTCCTGACTCTTGTATTTTGAGGGTAATTATTTCATAATAAAAATAGAGCAGAACACAATTAACAAGGTTAAAGATGAATTTGACTGTTTACATTATTATTGTTTTTAAATATTCTATAAATATAGCAACAAGATTGTTAATGTGAATTCCTTAGGTCACAATAATCCTATCGTGATATTGTGACAGCCTGAGGGTCATGTTACCAAATTGTATTTGTTTCACAGAGAAACCAGGAGTGGAAAGGTCATGTTCTTCTGAGGATAACTTGTGGAATTCTTTAAAAAAAGAGTATTCTTTTGGTAACAGGAGCGACTGCTGTTTAGGGAGTAAACATGCTATTTACATTCTTGGCATTCAGCAGACAATGTTTTCCGGAGCAGCTTACAATTAAAAGAGCAGGTAGAGGTTTTGTGTGTGACGTGGGACACATGTCTGTGGGCACAGAGGCAGTTTGTAGTGATGTAACCTGTGACCTCTACGTTATGTGATTGTCTGCAGGTGTAAATAACGAGTTTCATCACAACAGGGTGTTGAACTGATTCTTCTGACAGTATGATATTTACTATGTCACAAAGTCTGCCACTGTATGATTTTCATTTGATTTTTTTATAGAAAATCTTTGACAACAATGTCAAAGTCATGAATGTGCATTCTGTAATAATTTTGTTTAATTCTTCAAGTTTATCTCTCCTCTGTCGAGATAAATGCCTCATCTGCCCTACTGGTTCCACCATTTACAAAGGCATCACTCTATCATGGCTCCATTTCGGACTCACCTCTGATACTACCTCTGCAGGCGGGTTATTGGCGGTGCAACTCAGACACCCCCAGCCCGCGTCTGTGCCGTTAAAACAGACCAGTGAGGCATGTCAAAGGTGCATTGAACCTGCACTGTTTAAAAGGGTCTAGAGATGTTTTATAGAGGAGACAGATCACTTAGATCATTTTGAATAGGAAATGTCGTTAACGGCATAGACGGCGCATATCCCACCTCTCCCCCTCAACAGCCAATTGCGTGCTTTGTTTACAGCTGAACTGGGAAATCTATTAGCCTTGCACGTGTGCAGTAGTCTAACTCGCTTAAAAACCTTACTTTGGGGCGAAGTCACAGAGCTTTTTAAGCAGTTTTTATCAGAATTGACTGCTGATTCTATTCATGTTGTTTTTATGTCCGGGTGACCACTAAAAGTGAAAATATGGCTATCTCACCATTCTTTCAGAAAGGGCTCTGGCCTTTTTTGTCCAAAGTAGCTGCCCGAAGGCGTTGCTAAAATGGCTGCCGAGTGGCAAAACTTGCCTATAAGGTCTTTGTTAATAACTAATAAGTGTTTACTGTTAAGTGCACTCATGTTTGGAAAAGTCTGTCAAAATGTAAGATTTCCTGCCCCCATCACATTCAAAAGGTATTATACATATGTAATAGAGTGGTGAAGTAATAAGTCCTTAAACCGTAAGTCAGTTGGCATTTTTGCTCTTCCAAAATCTGTTTGGAATGGGTTTTTGGTTAAATGCCTGAAGTAAGGTCTGTGGTTAACACGGGCTAAAGATATTAACACGTTTTGTTCTGTGACATAAAATATGCTAGTAAAAACCCAGTTTTGAACTTTCAAGGTTTTAAAAAAGGTGGTTGCTCAACAAATGGCTCAGTGAGACTACAATATTTGTCAGGGACATTAGACAAAGGAAAGGGTTTAAAATATATAATATCTTTGCAAAGGGATGTGAGACAGCATTGATATAGTCATGATCACTAGCTTGATCAGGTCACGCTAAGAGGAGAAAGTTTAGCAGAAGGGTAAAGGCGCTAAATCAAAACGCTTTTGAGTGGGGACACTCAAGTCATGCAACCACCACGTAGCTTGTTAATAGCCTAAAAATAGCTTTTTGCCTCTGGTGATTTCTTAAAAAAATGGTGTTCATCTGTGAAGATTATCATGCTGAACAAAATGTGTAAGTAGTATCATAAACTTGTGTTTGTCACAGAGTTTATTTTCAGGGATAATTTAAAATCCCATTCAAAAATCTCATAAGCTTTTTGTTGAGGGAACCAGTGCGATGCTAACTTGCCGGTTGGCCTACAAAAATATGTCATCCCTTCACCACTCTGTATTGGCAAATATATCAGATATCAAATTTTTTTCTTGCTCCCTATCAGTTTGGCCCTGAGAAAAACATTAGTCTTTCTCATGTCAGGTTTTTTTATTTACTCTTCAGGACCCAGAGCCTTACAGAAAGACAGCCTTCATACATGTGAAGCTGTGTTAGTTGGACTTCCAAAGGTTTTGAAGTTGACCTGAAGCCTCTCTGGCTCTGTTAAGATTAGTATTGATGCACCTTCACTTGATTGTGATTGGCAGTACTGTTTGAGCATTGATGCACTCACCTTGGACTTTCTCTGGCTTATGTTAAGACCAGTTCATTAGGTGTAATTGCCCAGTGGGGTCAGATTTTTCCTGAAGGTAAATACAAGCAGATGACAGGACTGCCATTACATCGGCAAAGTCAAGTCTAAGCCTATGGCATTTTACATAGCTTAAATTAGCTATCAGCTAGCAGACTTTCCCTTTACTAAGAGCTTAAAAAATTACATGGATTATTATTATTATTATCTTTTCTTTCTTACCGATGGTTGAAGTCACTGCATATTCCAATCGGAACACGATAGTTAAATTGTAGCCAGCATGCATGTTTTTTCAGGCAAACACTGCTGAAAGAGTGCAGCTAATATTCCAGTAAGATCCACATGTTAATTTACTGCTCAGCCTGGTTTGTCTTGTCTTTGTTTCCTGGTTTCCTGTCTTCTGATATCATGGCTGAATGTGGCACATGCTTTGTATGTTGACCCATGTTTTCTCTAAAATTAAAAATATTTCTGCACTACTGATTGATTTGCAAGTAGAGTCTTTTTTCTTGGCTGCTCGCCATTATCTTTCTGCTATTGACACAGATGTGCCATGGGAATTTCAAAATAAAGGCATATCTTGAAGATGATGATATGGATTGATGCTGTCACTTTGCATCTATAATTTTGGATCAGTGCTGAGGCGGTGTCTCTGTGCAAAAAGGGCTGATGTCGTGGAAACAAAAGTGGATTTAATGAGCACCTGTGTGGGCAAACTTGCCAAGGAGCTGGAAAGATATTCATAAATTGTCAGGTGGTAACAAAACAGCAAAATGTCTAATCATGTAAAGATATTAGAAGTTAGGACCACTTCCAAGTAAAGAATTTACAGTAAGTGTGATTGCCAACAGAGATTAATCACAATGTCAGTGTAGCCATAAACCTTTAAGTTTTTATAATACCGTCTCTTTGCAGAACATAAAGTTGTCCATAGTCTGTTTTTTGTTTTGTTATTAAAGCACATTTCGCGGAACCAGACTGAATTAAAGGTAAAAAGGTAAACCTATTGGGTTTTAACTAATAATGAGAAAAGTTTTTGAGGTGCCATGGGATGTCTCGACAATTAGTTTGGGTGCTGAAGTGAATCATGCTGCTGTAGTCATAACCCAGCTACAGAGAAAAAAACAACAAATAAACCTCCCAAACATTTGTTTAAATTACAAAATAAGTTTTAAATTCATTTATAAAAAGCTTTGATGAGAGTTCTTAACAGTTTTTGTCAGGGCCTTTAATCACCCACACTGCCTGACCTGTACAGTTGAACCACTACAGTGGTGGCATGTGAGGAAATGACTTCACTCACACATGAATATTTAAAAAGAGGGGGCTGGGCTCATTGCCTCCAGCTGTTCTTTTGATATTGCCTGTTCCCTGTTGAAGCTCCATGATTAGCAGGTCAATACCCCAGCAGGCCACTTTGTTAAGTACTTATTACCAACAGAGAGCACAGTCATATGGCGTGGCAGAAAGACTTCCACTTGTGCCACCACGCAGCTTTAAAAACACTGATTCGTTCTCTGAATAAAGCAGAACACATGAGCGTGACTTAGGCTTTTTTTTTTTTTTTGCATTTATTCATTGTTATTAATAGATTCATTATTATTAGACTAATTTTAGACTCATTGTCAGAAATGTTATTTTCAGCTTGTTTGCATGTTTTGCAAAGGCGACTCTGTGCAGCTGTGTTTCCTGCTGTCTTCAGCAGATGTTTCACATCTCTTCCTCCAACCTCCACCCCCTGCCAACACATTTGCCTCCAAAAGGACTGACAATGGTCTTATTCTGTCTCTATTCTGTCTCTATTCTGTGCTAGTCTTCAGTCTCACTCTTTTTGATAAAAATGTTTGATTTTATAAGTCACAGATCAATTACAAGGACTTATTACTGAGGATATTAAAAGTGATAGGAAGGTGAAAATTCTTAAAACATGATTTATGACTTTATTTTGTATTTAATTTGTATTCAAGTCAGTTCTAAAAGCCAGTAGCTTGTGATGTCATTTATGCAACAGGGATGTTAGTTTTGACTAAATAAGAGACCACTGTAGTGCTGCTGGAAATCATTTAAGCAGTTAATGCAGAAAAATGCAGCAGGTTGCTATTGTGACTGAGTTGATTTGTCACCAGGAAAACTGTTTCTGCATTTGCTTTTCAGTGAGAATGTGGGACTTTGTATTTTACACTGATAAATTTCCACATTTTCTTTTTGACATGGAGTGCAAACTCACAAATCCACTGAGGTACCAATCCCTTCTGTATCACCACACCCTTATTTCCAATCTGGGCTCAGGATAAAAGAGGAGTTTTTAATGGAGAGAATGTCATGCCGCTGGCTTCCACCCATCAACAACTCATTCACACCAGTTCCTCTGCTCTGCTTGTTAAAGCTGAGACTCTCTGTGCATAGCAAAGCCTGCATCTGTCATGCTGCAAGTTAATGTATTTAGTGCTGCCTCTCAGAAGGTTACTGCAGGCTGTTTCTCTTCCTGTGGCCTCTGGGCTATGTGGTCGCCTTTGAACACTTTTTTCCCCCTCATATTGCTCAGCAACAGCAGAGAGCACTTGCCAGTCCCAAGGCCACTGGTTAGCCTCACTGCTGTCAACCTGCTGATCCTCCCTGTTTGCAACAAGGCCCTGAGGCAACACTTTTTAAGCGAAGGAGGAAGCACCTTTAACCCTAACTGTTAAGCTCCCCTCGACACCAGCCTTCACAGGCCGCCATGTCAGGCTGTTCATATTGGACAGGGCTGGTAAAGGATTGCAACACTGGTCAGATTAAGTGGGATGAAATGTCCCATTATCCCTCCTCTGGGTCAACAAGCTGCAGCCCCCCCAGTGGAAAACAGCTAATTTTGAACAATATCCCTATTTTTTGTTGCCTCTCCTCCTCCTCAGGCTGTCCTCAGATGACACCACATCATCCCCCCCAACGCTTCAGCCATAACATAGCCAATTGTCACTTTGGCAAAAGGAGCAGACTGCACAATGAACTGTGCACAACATTGACAAGACACAAGACACTTTATATTATCTAGTAAGCACAACAGAACTAAGACAAGATCAAAACATAAATAAGTTTTCAGTCAGATTTTGTTTCTAAAATCACATATTGGCCATTTGTTAAATCCTGTCTCCTATGTTACTCTTATTAAAGTTTTCTGTTCAAGTTTGTGTATTTTAACAGTTTCATGTCAGGACACCAAGGTGAACTTCCTCTATGGAACCTACTTGACAATAAACCTGTTTCTTGCTTTTGATTCTGTTCTTGCACTGTGTTTATGCAGGTTACGATGACAACAGTGGCAAATTTTCCTCTGAAAATTCTTGGTGAATTTTTAAACAATGTGTGCTTGATTTCAGACAGAGGCAGACAAGAGAGGACTTTCATTCCCAGCACAGAACCGCTCTTTTCTGTCTAAAATGACAACAGTTCTTTGATTTAAACTTTTTCAGCCAACTAAATGAGAATTCTTAAAACAAGAATCTTATAAAAGGGGTCTTAAATATGCACTCGATCACTACATGAATGATAATAAAAACTCAAGCTAGAGTTGCAAGGGCAAGCAAAAACAGTTAGCTCATTAGTTCATGTAGCTAAAAGACAGAAATAAATAAATAGTAAGTTGAGGAAAACTGCCAGATTCAGCTCTGATTTTGTTTTACACAGAGGCTGTGTCCTCGCTGCAGCTTCCACGGGTTCAATTCCACCTTGTGGTCCTTTGCTGCATGTCATCCCCTCTCTCTCTCTCCCCTGTTTCCTGTCCACTCTTCCGCTGTCCTGTCAAAAAAAAATAAAAGCCCCAAAAATATCTTTCAAAAAAATGATGATTTTGTTTTAACCTTGGCTGCTCGGCTTGTTCGGATTACCCAACATTATGTGTCATTTGTAATGTCACAATAGAAGAGATTTGAGGATAAGGACTATACAATGTGTTTGGTAGTCATAAGTTGGTAACGCTGCCCACACACAGTCTGAGATCTTGCAGAACTGGTGTGCACACAGCGAGAAATATTACACAGGACAAAACTGCATCAGTCAATAAAAAGCACGTATGCAGAATTGTAGTCAATGACAGAGCCTCCTCCCTTTACAAAATTGTCTTGCCGCCGTGTTTCTCCTCCTTTGCGATCTGAACTTGACGGAGCTCGCTCACTGACTTGGCAGAAAATCAAGCTGCTCCTTCATGTTTCAGCACTGCTTGCTGCCTCCCTGTTTGTTTGTTAATGATGTTATGTGTAGCATTTCATCATCAATAAATCATTACTATATTATCTTTGAAGCATTAGTGTGATTGCTGTAAACAGTCTGGAGCCCAGATGACTGGCAGCCTCCACGCAGTATTTTACACTCTGGATCTAGAGATCCAATCTGTAACTTTTGCTGTAGTTAACACCTGACATCAGCAGTTGTTTTGGATGAATGCCAACTGGAGTTCATCCTTCTGATCACTTTCACTTTATTTATAGGAGACTGATAAACATGCACATATGTGCTCAGTTAGAGGAGTAATTAAATAAGTTAGTACTAGGACCTGACATACATTTTTTTGCCAATATTATCAGCAGATATTAGCCTATTACAGATTTATCACTATCAGCATTTAAGTTCTTCTGATATATGCAGATATTAAAACTATCTTTGAAGGCCGTAAAAAAATGCTTGGACTAGTGATTTAAAGGTTTAATGGATGAATGAATGAAAAAGGACATAAGATAAATCTGTAAGATATTTTAAATATGGTGTAACAGAATACTCAGATTTGCTCCAGTCAGGCATTTTCTCTAACTGTGTGTCACTCTGTCTTCTCTCTTTGCAGGGGAGGTGTGTTATCACGGTGCAGCTCACTGATGAAGAGCTGGCTGCCAATGAGGAAGATGTGGATTACTTCCTGCTGTTTTCTGGCAGCACACAGAGGCACCTGACCAGCACCCGAAGGAGCAGTCGTGACACCTTGCATGCACTGTGTCCTGGTAAGCAAGTCCACCCACAGTGCCTGTGGGAAGGCAGCTCCACCTACTGTGTTTAAGTCCAAGTGAAACTCTTTTAAATTCTGCTCTCACGTTTGTCTGTGCCAACTGCAGATGCCCTTAAGATTAAGCAGATTAGTCTTGGTAAATAAAATCTGAAATTAAGGTTCTGTGACAGCAGCATCATCGTGACTTTCTTGATTTATGTTAAAATACATTCAGTGTCCTGTGCAAGAATTAAAATACAATAAAAATAGGGGTACTATTATAATTACTGCAAGTGAAAAGATACAGATACAGAATCTTAATCCTCCATAGCACCATGAGTTAACCAAATTAACATTAAGAAGGCACTAAAGCATGCCATAATATTTCAAGCATTTAAGGAGAGGATAGTGTTATTCTGCCCCCACTTCACACAAAAAGTGTGAGGCAGTCGGAACTCAGAAGCTCTTATAGCTGTAGAAGAAAGTAATAAATGATTAATCATCCGTGACCACTGTCCTCATTTTTAAACTAATGTTGTGATTTTTGGAGAGAGAAATCCCCTTATTGCATCGCCCATAGAGCCTGGCTCATTCATCATTCCTCTGTGAGTGCATCCCACCTTTCCTATTTGCAAAATTGAACATTTTCACTTAGGTGGTGTTGCAGTCAGAGGTACTTCCAGTGATGTGAATCAGTAACATCAAGCAGCACGGATATTAAGGATCAGAGGTCACTGTACACCGAAAATAGGTGGTAAAACTACCAAATTCTTGTAATCCTGAAGCAAATATGCAGAAAATGTTGGAGAAAGACCTGCAAAAAACTATAACTGCTGTTGTAGGTCACACCTGGCACCAGCCTGCTGTCTTAAATGCAAAGTGACCAGCTGTGCCAAGCAGATTTTATTCTCCTAATCAGTTTTGTTTCTGTCTATGGGAGACTGATAAACATGAACATTTGCACTCAGTTAGAGAAGAAGTGTTGGATTAGAATAAGTGCTGTTCGCTTTGCCTTAAGGCCTATGTATTTTTGTGCACACTGCTCTGTAAGTGGACTAATGCATCCCT
>JAQFJA010000001.1:5703952-5722577 GCA_029874485.1 Naso brachycentron
CATCTAACGTTTCAGGCATTTGGTTAATGCTCTTATGTTGAGCGTCTTAAAGCGAGTGCTTCCAGCAGACTAAGCCTCAACTCCCTCTCTGTAAAAACTTGACTCATCTTTGCAATCACACTCCACACAGGTGAGCACGGCGGGACGGGCTGATGGCCTCGATGGGGCGCTGCTGCTGGATGAGTGTCAGATTCCCCTGCAGGAGTGTGAGCGCCTGGACGAGAGCCTGGCGCTGGCCCTCTGCCACCTCACACTACCCCCAGGATGGAGCTTACTGGGGAGAAAACTGACCAATAGCACTGGTAAGACTGGGGGGCAGTGGACTGGTCTGTAGTGTGTAAAATCCTGACACAGTAAAATGTTGAAGAGTCAGACAGAATGTCTCTGATGCAGAAACACAGTCACAAATTATAGTTTTACAGAGCAAAAAGACACATGTAGTGCTTTTGTTTGTCTTTTTATTCCCGTGCAATGTCTTTCACAGTGTTGACCAGATATCTATAACACTAGGAAGGCTGATTTCTTTCAGCATTGTGCCTTGTTGCGCTTGTCTGTATCTTTCTGTTATTTAGTGGAAATGACTCCTATTTAACTTTTACCTTGACAGACAAGTCTGGCAGCTGATTTATGATAGATTCTCAAGCACTGCCATGACCGCTGTATTGCAGAGTGGAAATTAACACATTTAAACTGCTGTTTTGGTTAATATGAAAATGCAACTGAGCCCTAAGAAGTAGTCTGAAAATGGTCATGAAATAGGCTCCTGGGTAACACAAAACATTAGTGCACTGTGTCTATGAAAGGGCTGTGTGGAAGAAGCCAGCCAGCTGAACCCTACAGGAAATTATTATATTATCTCAGTTATTAAACTCCATGGTTTCTTTATTGTAATCACATGAAATTCATCATTGCAGAAATTTAAAAAAAAACCCAAAACATTACACTGTAGAAGTAGAATGTTTGCCATCTAATAATGTCCCACGCAAACAAGAGAAATGCAGAACTGTGGTGCAACATTGGCCCACATTGCTCGGTTTCTCGTCAGTTCCTTGTCAGCAAGCTGCTCAGAATGCCGTTGAAACATGAGGATTTAATGAAGATTTATAAAAGGAAAATTGATTTCATGGAGCAGAGACTTGTGACTTACATTTTCCTTTCCCCCCAAAAGTCTCAGTATGTTGCTGAAGCAGCTGATAACATCACAGGCCGGATAACAGGAAAACACCAAGCTGTCTGTAGAACTGGATTACGTTTACTATTTAAATGAAAGTTATGATATTTAATTACTATATTTTCAGCATATTACTAGTTCTACAGGACCTCCTAGACAGATATCTTGACACGCTTAAAAATAAGATCCTTTTTAAAATCCTTTTATTTCTTGAACTGATAAATCACTAAGTTGGATCCAGAGGCCAAAGAGATGTCTTGAGATATCTTACTTGAGGGTTTTATGTTGTTTTATGTGGAAATCCATTCAGCGGTGTTAGTAAGAATTGTTAATTAAAACAATCAGTTTTTCAGTGTGTGCTCTGTTCACTGAGAGTTGAACTTCAGCTACAAAATCTGTGCTTTTGACACCAGAGATGTCATTGTGGTTAAGAAAGAAGTACAGGCTATTTCAGCTTGGGCAGCCAGGGGGCGTGCTGCTGCTCAAAAACAAAACCTATTGTCTTTGCTTTTGCTTTGCTCCATGGATATGGGTGCCAGTAATGTACAATGCATCCTGTTACATGTAGGTACTGACACCATGGCTCATGGTCAGTAGAGAATGCACTGAGGAGTTAATAAGTGTAATTGACTACATTTACCATCAGCACTGATTAGACATCCACATAAAGAATGTGGGGAATTTTTATCTTTAAGGACTTACAGCATAGATATGGAGCAGCATGCAGCTGCTGCAGCAGCGTGTGCTCCTTAGAAATATCACTACAAGTCAGGACTGCAGCTGTGATGGAAATACCACACAGAGACCACAGGAACTGTGGCTGGTTTGATTTTTTTTCCTCCCAAAGTTTCAGATACCAGTGGAGATTGTTGATAGTAAAGATAACAGTGCCAAGTTGGAGAAAGGTTCAGTTATCTGCTCCTCTTCAGTTACACAGCAAAAAGCATATCCACTGCAAAACGTCTTTGAGGTGATCATCGCTCTCTGTGTCACAGTGAATAAAAGAATGTCAACAAGGAGACTGCACAGCAGTGGTCTCGTAATCAGCGATGAGACAATTTGAAAAGGAGGTTGTACAGTAACTCGCCCACTGCTCAATGTGTATCCCATTGTGAACAAAAGAATGTAAACACAGTTACAATGGGGAATATAACTGAAACACAACACGACTGAGCACGTGTGAGACACATGTCGAGACTTGTGGTGTTGATATCAGCAGGTGAAATCTTGTGCAGAATTACAAATCAAAACCCAGCTTTAGCCAAGATCATAGACTGCTGAGACCCAGAAAGAAATGATTGTATTTGTGAAGCTGTGAACATCATCTCATCTTTTCATAGTAAAAGACTTAATGATAGATTTTCCTGTAGTCTTCCCTTACTACTTGGCACTCATTGGGAATGAAAAGGGCCATACATGTCTCTCTGCAATTGCAAATAGAAGGCTGATGTCAATGTGGTTTTTAGTTTGTAGCTTAAATTACCAGAAAGACATGAACATGAAAACAAGTCCCTATATGGACTTTAGTCTGACTCTGGTATTAGTTTGATCAAACAGAGCCGAGTGTCTCTGTGCTGCAGCCCAGCCAAACAGCAGTTTGGCTTGTGAGAAATAGCTATATCAGTGCAAACAAACCTACTTTTTTTATTACAGTTTAAGTGCCAATTTTCTCCAACCATTGACTCTGATGACTTTAATCAGTTAAAGGAAGCCAAACAAGCTGATGTAGATGATAAACTCTGTGAGGTAATTGCTCTCTGTGAAGCAGCATAAACAAGACTTTTGAGAGTAGTTAGAGCGCAGCCTCTGGCTATTGTTAGGATAATAGCTTATGGTTTAGCTTAAATTTGGATATTAGACCAAACCAGCAGAACCAGCAGGATCTCTGACAAAAATGAAGACTCAGTAAGTGTTTAGTGGAGAGTGAAAGTCCAAGCGCTGCTTTTAATGTTTTATTCATTTTTAGTTTGGAGCCCGGAATGAGAAGTCATCAAATCAAATTTTCAGTAAATACCTCCCTGTCGATTAGATAAGATCGGCCTATTCCTGTCGTGAAAAGTGTTACAGCTTTCTTAAAGATGGACACACACACACACATGTGCACAGAGGCTCTTTTGTATTGAAGTCAGTTGTCACGTTGTTGATGTTGAAGGCGTCTTTCCGCTGCGGTGAGTGATGTGTGCTCTAATAAGCTCTGCTTCGCAATGTGTCACCACTTCAATACAAGACGCTCAGCCGCGATGAACTGTGGGGAGGGAGGAGAACTGCAGGCTGCTCTCCATTTATCAGATCCGTCGGGTGATGGATAGCAGCGCAATATAGGTGGAGGTGACGCTGGTTTATCTCAGTCATCCTTCTTGTCCTTTGGGAAATTCACTTTACCTGAAAGAATTGTGCGTGTCACTGAAGACAGGGAACAACATGCAACTCATCTACTGTTGGAGCACAGTTAGCAACATTCAGTGTCAATTATCTGTAGCCTATTGTCTGTCAATCAATATCGTTTCAGTAATGGACTTGGTGATCTGCAGCCTCAACGAAGACAAAGAGTAAAATCTCTTGAAGTCAATCTATCTTTATTTGCAGTATGGAGTGCACTCATCAGCAAATTTGACATATGAGACCTAACTTATAGTGTTTCTAAGACAAATAGTAGGTAGTTTTACAATAAAAAGCATAAATTGATGGATGGATGGAATGGATGGATTGGATTGATGGATGGGTGAATCCAAAATTAGGAATTTCTTTTGCTATTGTGACAGGTTATTCAGGCATTGCACAGGAATATTAAATTCACACACACACACACGCACACACACACACACACACGCACACACACACGAACACACACGCACACACACATATATATGGATCGACTTGAGAAGAGAAAGCATATATCAATAAATAAGTACATGCAAAAAATAAAATGCATTTATATAACTCAATACAGAATATATGAAAAAAAATCTTTGCATACTCTGTGAATATAATAAAATATACCACCGATCAGCCACAACATAGATTGTCATGTTACAATACAATGTGTTGCTGGGAAACCCTGAATGTTGGCATTAATGTGGATGGCAATTGACAAACAGCACACACCCAAACACTGTTGTAGATGCTGGGTAATTGGCATTCACATGAATGTCAGGACACAAGCTTTCCTAGAAGAACATTCATCCACTTAATCAATCATTAGTTTTTTAAATGTTTTAGGGGAATGTATACACATACACAATATAAAGAATATAATATATATAATTTGAAAAATGCAACAACGTAGGTTAAAATGCCATATGCGCACGTTAAATTAAGTTCTTTAAAATAATGTGATGAGGTAGAGACATGTCATGAAGATGAGAACACTTGCTGAAGGAGCAAAACAGAATGCAGTTTGGTTAAAGACAGAAACTACTTTTCTCCGTTGGAAAGAGGTGAAGTGTTTTGAGAGTTGTTGCTTTGGGAAGCAAACATTTCCTGTAGGGGTCCTTGTGACAGCGAAGGTGAACCAGTCTGTCAGGGAAAGTGCTCTGCTGTCTGTCCAGTAGGTGGTGGAGAAGGTTGTCAGGATTACCTCTAATGGATAACAGTTTGATCAGTGCCCTCCTCTTCACTGCAGCATCAAAGGTGTCTGGTTTGCAGCCAATTACGCAGCCAGCCTCCTTAATCAGTTTATTAAGTCTATTGGTGTCGCCGGGACTCCAGTGCTGCTTCCCCAGCAGACTGCATCGAAGTACAGTGCACATATTAAGTTTTCACAATACATCATTCATTGATGAGAAGAAGAATATCTGCTAGCCATGCCAGCAAGTTTGCGAGACTCTAGAGGTGAGCTTTGTACTTAATGCCAATGTTTTTATTGTACCCTGCGCACAAAGACAGTAGTAAAATCATATTTTACAGGTCTAATGTTCAACATGTTCATCATCTTAACATGCTAACATTTGCAAATTACCACTGGACACATATAATACAGCTGAGGCTGGTGGAGATATTGTTTATTTTTGCAGGTATTTGGTAGTAAACCGAGGACAAATGAAAATTTTGGCCTTTGTATACATCTCATGCTGAAGGGATCATGTATGAATGTTTACATTAAGTGTACTCACACTCTGTCCATCCCATGGTGGTGCTAGACAAATAGTAATAGGATATCAAAACTGGTATCCTTATCCTCTAGGCCTCCTTGTTGTGATTTACCGACTGATCACTAGAGACTCGCTGATTAAAGTTCCTCAAATTTGAGGATTTGTTGCTCTCCACCTTTTGATTGAAATTTAAATTGGATATCTTTGGATTTTGCCCTGTCATTCACTTTGGGTTTGGAAAATTTTTGTTTTTATGGTTTCTGACTTAGACCAAATAATTAATTCAGGAATAAAAAAAATAACACAGGCATTTTAGTTAATTCTGCAAATAATTGCAGCCCAAACTTATAAGTTGCAAATTTAAAAACATCTGAACATCTGACCATTGTTTAGCTAATAAAGCTAACGAGTTGCGAGCTAGCTGTGATTTCTGACGAGATGCAAAAGCTGTTTTGGCATCTCATGGCGACCTGACGTACTGTAATGGAATTTCATGTTGGTGAATCAAGAATTGTATCAAATAACTGTAACTACATGTGTGTCTCAGCTGAGCCACGCAGATGCTATAGTATAAAACTGACATGGATTTTTTTTTAGCCAGTTTTCAGAAACCACCTTCAAACCCAGCAGTAAAGCATTTTCTGCTGCTGTTTGGCACCTCACATTCCACTCCGGCCCAGCTTGGCCAAGTGGAGCATTGAATATTACCGATTAGCTTGAAATTCATAAGGGCCGGCTGGTTCAGACTGGTGCACGGTAAATGGAGAGGAACCTTTCATCAGCAGGCACAAACTAGCATTGTGAATGTGTGTAGTGATTATTGTGGTGCACATACCGATGAATTAGTTGTCTGCCCCTTTCTCTGAGCTGTTGTGGTTTTCAGCTGTTTTTTCCCCCTCTTTTTCAACTGATTTTTTTGTTTTTGTTGAAATCTGCACAAGGTTAAACACACTAAAAGGTCCAAGAAGAAACTGCTTGTCTGTGTCTGACTGAAACCATGAAAACATGGCTGGTTTTGTGCTTGGACACTGGATGAAGAAATCCTCTTTTCTTAGGCATTGACAGATGAAAGCTGAAAAATAAAGCACAATCTGTTAAATAACTGTGAGGAAACACTGAATACAGAGAAATCTAGACTCAGCAACAGAACTCTAGACATTTTATCTTTCTCATTGCTCTTTATAAATAACCACTGACCAGCTGGTTTAATCAACATTTGTGCAGTGTTCTGACTTTGCATTACAAGACACATGGGTTCATACGTGGAGATTTTTCAAACACCACACCACTGCACTATGTAACATTTACACTTGTCTAGTGTTAGGTTTTTAATTCTCTTTAATCATTTGTATGTTCCACTTTTTATTGTAAAGTGGCCATTTATTAAAGTCCAGGACCTACTCTCCCTCCTTTTTTTAAACAAGCTAGCTCTTATCTCAGGAATCCTTTTTAAATTGACAATAATTTACTGGTGACTGGACAGTTAAATAAATTTGATAATAACAAAAAAGATTGGGCACTGCAGACCTTAGGAATGCATACCAATACCAAGTTTTAAAATAATAATTTAGCTGATAAATGATACAGATATTTTTTTAAATTTTGTTTTTTTTGTTATTTTGTTGTTATTTATCCCCTTTTTGTGTCAAGGAAAGAAAAAAATCCCCTTTATAAAAATAACTGAACTGTTTTAAAGTCATTCAACCCTTACATCTGTGAATGAACACAAAGTCAATCATACAAATTTATTAAAAACCTATAATAGGCTATGTAACCTTCTTTCACATAACAAAGATTTGTTTCTTGAAATACAACTCTTTGAAAAGCTCTTTTAGCTGTGGCTGCAGGTAGGCAGTGCATTATGTTGCGTGTGCCCAGCGCAAAATTAATGCGACACAACAGATTAACATTGGCCGACCGGCAATGAATGCCACCTTATCTGCCAGTCGGCCGATGCCAGTCTACCACATGCATATCCACTGACACTAATGTTGAGCTGATAAATCGGTGCATCCCTAGTAGACATAGATATGTTTTGTATATCTTTTATGATAAGTGAATGCAGAGAAAGATTTAATTGCGTAGATGAAACTTGAAACTGTAGATGAGAACATCCCTACAATAACCTACAGCTACTCATCCTGGCTGTAATGCTAAAGGGAGGCTGTCTGAGAGGCCTGTGTGTGTATGTGTGTGTGTGTATAAATCTTCATTATTGTCTTTGTGGATGTATAGGGGAGGGTTTCAGTGGTTGATGGCGTTATTAAGAAGGCGATTGATATATGGGGCCAATAATGAACTTCAATTAAGGATGGGACTCAGATGCACTTAGTGTTGCTGACCTATGCTGAAATACAATGGAGTAGTTTAATCTAGTCACATGCATCATTATTGTTGTTGTTGCTGTGATAGTTTTATTATCGCATATCAGATTCTGCTTCAGAGGCACTTCCACACTGGAATACAAGCACTGTATTAAGCACTCTATGATCACTGCCCTGTTGGTTCATGCTCAGACATGAGCAATTTAAAAATACCGTCAATTGGCATGTTGGGTGTAATGTTAGAATTACAATACCGTTTACTAATCTGTGTGCTGATCGATTGTTCAAGACAAAACAGCGACGAGCTGTGTTTTATCACTCTGTAAAAGTATGAAGGTTTGTTTACTGGGTCGCTGTGGGCCCTGTCCTGGTTTAATTAGGCGACACTGTGGTGTTGCCAAGCTGCAGCAAGTGATGGTATGTCTGCTACCGCACCACAAATTGGTTGCCTGGAATGCTGCACTCTTCTGTTTGTCCTTGTTTTTTTTTTTTTCTTTTTTGTTCATTTGTTTGATTCTCTCAGCACTCTTGTATTTATTTCTCCTTCTCCGTCTCCTCCTCAGACCTGAACCCTCGGGAGACGCTGCTGCATTTCTCAGCACGTCGAGGTCTTTTTCAGGTTACGCACTTCTTACTGCAGCAGCCGGGAGCGAGAGAGGCTCTGCGATTGACCAACAGAGAAGGCCACACCCCCTCCACCATTGCAGCCTTGCGAGGACACGAACACCTCCAGGAGCTTCTCACAAAGTAAGAATAAAGCGTGTTGTTTAATGACAGCCAAAGGCTGTTTTAATTCTACATTTTTTTCATTACGGTATTTTTTTTTAATTCAGCATAATTACAAAACAATAAAACATTAAAGATATTAAGCACAGTATGCTGGCACTGTGTGAGAGTTATACTAGCTCTGAGTTTCAGTGAACATTGCCCTCTTCTCTGTACAAACAGTCTCATGTCAATATATTAGAGGGCAGATAGCCTGGTTCCTCCAGCCCCTTAAGGGCAGCCTTGTTTGTCTGTTGTCTAACTGAAACAATAGAGGTATCAAAAGAACATCACCACAAATCCCACTGCTAGCTTAGCAGTTTCAGTTTCAGATAGTTGAGGTCAAATTGAAAAGTCGTGGGTTGCTGGTATTTTTCCAAGAGAGTCCAGAAAGATGGGAAAGTATTTGCAACACAAAGGCTTTGGTTACAACTTCTGCGTTTGCTGACCTGCCGGAGTCCAAAACATCTCACAATAAGTGACTTGACTTAAATCCACACACACAGTAGTGTTGTCTCCATAGAGTCTAATGGTAGAGGATGTATGTGTTTTGTTTGCACTTGTCCGGTAAAATCCGTAATAATGCCCGAGAGACTAGTGAGGTCGAATTCATCTCGACTGTTTTTAGTGAAACATTAAACTGGAGGAAAAAGTTTTTTGTAAATGGACTTAGACACAGCAGACAGTGGAAATGTACACTTTTAAGTGCTCAATGTCATAAATCCTGCTGAAAAGGTTTTATTTAACTTAAAATGAAGACGCCATAAGCTGAAAAACAAATACCCCTTCATGAGCTTGCTCATTACCAAGCGTGCGCTGACACTGCCTTACAACATACAGCTCCCTCATTATGTGCTTGTGATTACATTTCCCTCATGAAAAGTGAAGTCACTTGCAGTCTGGCTGGTGACATCATCTACAAGGCTTCACAGCTGAAGCAATCTACCCAGGATTACGCAAACAGATCCGCCTGCCTGAGAGGTGACTCCCCTTTACAGCTCTATCTGTGGGACCAAAAACACTGCACTTACTTTTACCTTCATCACTTACAGCAATGCAGTAGGGGGAGTGCAGTTTCCTCAGAAAGATTATAGACTAGGAGTGGTCTTCAACTTTCTGCTGGAAAGGAAAGGATCATTTTTGTCAGAGTGTTGGGAATTTTTAAACACTTACTTTATGCTCTGGTACTTGATAGCATCACTATAGGATGCTTAATTACCTGCTAAAATACCAAAATAGACTAGCAATCACAGCATTTTACTGACTGCTTTTTCTAGAGAAAAACAGAAATACTCGTGATATCATAAGAAAAAAGGGGAGTGTAGATTAGCTGACATCACTTTTAAACTTTTTGTTGAAAGCAGTTCTGTGCTGTGTTAGCCAATCCGGCTACGGACACTTTGGGATGATCTCAGTGTTTATTTCACGGCAGGGCTGAGACAGAGGCAGAGACAGACAAAGGGACTGAGACTGTCCAGCGGGTCTCTGCAGACGCCCGGGTGGTTTCTCACTTACCCAGGCTGAACACACACACTCTGACACTGAGCATCCACCCTGGCCACGACCCTCCGACCCTTCAGAGGAGCGTGGAGCAGCTGCTGCACTTGATATGCCATCTACATGCCAAGGTGAGTCACGCCACCCTGCACTTTTAGCACGCTATCTCTCCTCACGTTGACTTCACACAGGACCTGCGCTGCTGCTGAACATTGTTTGATTGTTTGTCTTTTCACTGCCCTCATTTTTTTAACCTTCAAGTTAGTTTGTATAGCCGGTGGAACACCTTATGCAATCACAGAGCTGGCGATTGATAAGAACTAGAGAGCACCTCTGTTGGTTTCTCTAAAGGGAGAAGCTAATGTTTATCTTCTCCTTCTCTGTATTCTGTAGGGAGTTTCTGTACTGGAGCTGCAGTTTGATTCTCTGCACACAGCTGCTGAATGTTGTGATGGTGTGGAAACGGAGATAACCTGTCTTGAGCAACTACAGCAGCCTGCTCTAGAATCATCGTGCCTGGATACATCAACAGGAGGGAGCTTGGTAGAAAACTGCTCAGCGGACACCAGCAGTAGTGTTGATCGTGAACCTGGTGAGACTGGGAATGCAGAGAAAAACTGTAGTTTGTCTGTGATTACTCCAGCGTCAGAGGTAAGTCTCCAGGAGCATAGTCTCGGCCCCCTGGAGGACTGGGTGTGTCTCAGTTCAAACACTGAGAGAGATTACTGCCAAACGGAGGAGGAGGGAAGGGAACAGCCTGTTGTTTCCACCCAGAGTTTGAGTTTGTGTGACGAAGTACAGAGTGAGGCAGAACAGGAGAGCCTCACTGTGGGAATCCTACCACCGTTGGGCTGTGATAAACAGGCAGAGGAAACTGACACAAGAGACACTGTGATCCGGGAAGGACAAGAGGCCACGAAAGGAAAGGAAATATCTAAGCAGGAAACAGAGGACGACACGGCCAAAAGGAGAGAGGAGGAGACCAACTCAGAGTTAACAGACCTATTAACGCCCAGTGAAGACAGGAAAGTTTCAGTCATGGGCCAGTCTTCATCAGCAGAGGGCTCTGAGGTATCTGACACTGACGGAGAGAATTTCAGGAAGGAAGGGATGAAACTTAGCCAGGAGGGGTGTGACAGACTTTCTTTAAATGAGCAGGGGGCAGAAAGTGAAGGGTTAACAGACACTGTATCAACCCCAAGAGACCTTCCCATCCCATTGCTGATAGACTGCGGTGATGTAATCGAGGAGCCTGAATCTGCTGTTCCTTGTCTCTCGATAGAAGGCCTCCATGAGGGGGAACCTCCGCCAGACATAAACAGCCTGGAACAAAACCAGGAAACAGCTGTTTGGGATTATGCTACAGAGCAGCAGAGGGGCTTGGCTTCAGAAACTGGCTCTCATTCTGGGAATTGCACTGAAACAGCCAGTGGTAAAGAGCTGGATGGTGAAGATGGCGGGGAACCTTCAGGGTACAACAATCAAAATACTAGTTTGTCTAGTTTAGAAGAATCTGCTACTTCCATGGAAGATAAAAAAAGGACAAATCTACCACCTGAAATGATGCCGATCTCCAGTAATAGATGTGCTGATGTTGATTCAGGGACAAACCATCGTCTGTCCAGTGATGACAGTATTAGTTTCCAATCAGTTGGAAGCTCCACAACAGACATTTTCCTCTCCACTCAGGACAACGCTAATGTGAAGGATCAGGATTATCTTGAAGACACAACAGAAGAAACGTCCTCAACAGGATTTAAGATGGAGGAACCAAATGATTCAAAACCTGGTGAAACTGTGGATTCCGGGCTCCCCTTGGAGCTGGGCACTGTCAGTGCACTGACAGTGACAGACTGCTGCCAGGCTGGCACCAAGCCTGAATCACAGCTATCACCCAGCTTTCAGACAATGGAGGCTTTGATTACTGAGGGGACAGAAGAGATACTCACCCCAGAACTTTCCAAAGAGGATCTGTTGTTAGGTTCAGCGTTGTCAGAGAGTGGGAACGCTGCAACAGTGAATGTTGATGAAAGTGAGACTGGAGAGGCAAAGGACTCTGACCTGAATGCTGGGATTGAACATTTGGCATCAGAGGTCACTGACACAGTCTCATTTGAACCATGTCCATCCGTCGTGGATAAAAGTGAAGTGATTGTTCCAGATGAAGGAGACCATCAGTCAACAGAAACCGGTGACAAATCTGTAGTGGACTCAGCTGAAAAGAGTGGGGATGAGCAATTGGTGCTGCAGCTACCCAAACAGGATAACACAGATATGACAGCAGATGAGAAGTCACCTGATGAGACGTCAAGGTACTCTGAGAATCAGACTGATGTGTTGTCACTACAAGGTGTCGCTGGCCTTCCAGATGCAATCAGTGCAAATGTCAATGCCTTGGAAGTAGAACTGACCTCTCCAGACAATGAAGCATCCGTTGAACCTCATGTTGACAATGAGATGACTGAACATCCAGAGATGCTTGACACTGTGGATGGAGCCTCAGAAAGTGCACTTCAAGGTGGGCTCACTTTGATTTATTTCAGTCTCAGATCAGGTTTATTCTAGTTGCACACACTCACATACATCACAGGGCAATATGTTTATCAAAGTCATGTTTCTAAACAAACATGTTAAATCAGATCTGGTCCTCCTCTGGTGATTAATGACAATAGCTCCACAAAACTAAATGCAGTGTAGCTCACTATAATTGTGCTCACAGAGGTTTTTGGTTTTGTGTGACATCCTGTTGTGATTAATTGCTATTGTGACGACATGTTTTGCTCAGCCTTTCCAGTCTTTCTAATGAGAATTTAGCTTTTAGTAATTCTTGTAACGTTTTGGGATTTCTTTTTTTTTTTTTTTGTTTCAAAATTGTGATTCTTTCAAACACTTTTCTCTAAAATATGATATTAATATAATAATTTTCACACATCAGGTCATGCTGGGTCACTGGAATACATTGTGACATATTACGTAACAGATACAATGAGCTGGTTTACATATTTGATTCTCCAGGCTATGTGCAGTCTCACAACACTTTCCTTAATATTCACATGTTCTTTGTAGCTCTCATGCTCATATGCACACTCTGGCTTACAGTATTCTGTGTGTCAGCAGGCACGTACGTACGTTAAAACACATGTGACCAAATCTTACACGCACAGCTGGAAGGCTGGCTCTCCTAAAAATACACACACAAGCTAGCTGATATGAGCATGGAGCAGTATGTGGCAGTCTCTCTATTCCAAGTGAACCTCCGACACTCTCCTGTCTGCAGTTTTCACTCATCAGGACTAATTGTACTGGACCCAAGTCCAATAAAGAAAGGTCAATAGCAAGGTTGGTGTAGTGCGTCACACAGAGAGTGGGGTGTCATTATAAAAGAGGGGATATATTTAAAACCTGACAGTGGACAAGCATCAAATAACATCAGAGGCGATCAGAGACAAGCTTTCTGTTGTTCAGTGGTTTTGAAGTAAAGAGATGACTATTCTGTCTAGATTCTAGATGTCTAAAAACACCAGGAAGTCAGAAGTTGTTGCTCTTTTTCTTGGGAGATTGATTTGTGAGACTTTTCCACTCCCTCTAGCTTTTATCGAGTCATGTTCACTTACATAAGCCATCCGAGATGGATTCTTGTAATCCATCTAAGATAATTATATAGTACTATCAATGGACCGTTAGGTTTCTGTTTTTGTAATCAAAAAATGATAAATTTGTTTAGATTCAAACTACAACTGTCCCCATGGGAACCTTTCCTTTCAGGAAAGCTTTAATAGTGTATTCAAACTATAGACACAAGTTGCCACATCACTATTGCACACAAACTCCTCAGTCTGTCTGCAGTGAGTGTAGATAAGTCTCAGCTCTGTTCATTCCAAACACTTGTTATTGATTCCTGTATTCGGATGATTTGTCATTGAACTGATTGCATTGTGTTATGTGCATTTTTCAAGAGGGGGAAGTCATCATGTCTGAAGAAACTGTAATTGGTGCAGGAAAGGAAGAAAATAGCCCAACAAAGGAAACAGACTTCTCAGCGGTAAGTCTCTGTCTATCTTAATCAAGCTGTGCTTTGTTGTAGACATAGGTTTGATTAACACAAGTCCAAGATAAGTTGTTGTTTGCCGAACCTTTGAATCTTCCTGATTAACCTTTGGTATGAAGATGTTGTGAACAAACCAAGCTTGGCTCTTGGGCTATGACATGACCAGGACATTAAACTTCAGCTGAGTAATTCCTTTTTTCTTTCACAGCAGATATTTTTTCAAGTCAAACATAGTATTATTTAGCTCCACCTGTGACAAATCAAAAGATCTGCTGTGAAAAAGATTTCAGGTTCAGTACAAAGCAAGAGGAGTGCTCAGATTCAGCCAAGGCATTCAAGGACTGACATTAGAAAGATTTATTAAGAACAAAACATAAAGAGTACCATACAAGATGGACAGATGATTTAACATGAGAAAAGAAAATAAAGGTAAGGCTCATAAAGCAAGCACATATTACAAATATTAAAAATATATCTTGGTTACCCGTAATAAAGTAAGAAAGCCTTGCCTTAAAAAATAAATAAATAAATAAATAAATAAAAAATTTGGCATTCCAGTCCAACAGTATGTAATGTTATGTAACATTTTCCACATTTAATTGTCTAAAATTGACAAGGCCTATGTCATATTTTGTTTGTGTTCTCAAATATACCAAATGTCCAACAGTAGCCCTTTCTACACAGAAAGTCGCCTCAGTGCCACACTGAAGGCTCACCAACTCTCCGCCTATTGTTAAAAACGCTAACAATAATAACATAACACAGCTATAAAAAATGCGTCCAGTATAGAGGTGTTGATTTCCCTCAAGCTTAATATGTCCTCTGTTAATAAAAAGTGCCAAACATGCGCCACAAGCATGTGTGTGAGGTTATGTGTACAAAAATCTCTAGGCTACATGTATGCAGGGGGTAATTTTGGCCATGTACGCCTGTACACGTTTTATGATTTACCAAAAAAAAAAAAATCTCACAGATGTCCACATTTCAGCATCGGGCTGCTCTCCACAGAGCTTTTTCCCCGCTTTCCACAGCGGTGCTTTGCGCTACTGAAAGTAAAACTTAAGTCCGTCGGCTTATTCCTTTATTTCTTTAACACACCTAAGTTTAACTGGACTTAAGGGAAAGGTTTGTACAGAAATAAAAAGCTGTTTTTTTGGGTAGGATTTTTCCTAAACATTTATGCCGTCATGTCTCCTGTACACGGTCACACCCCTAACACAAACAGTTAAAGAAGTGATTACGCTGTGTAAATGCAGTAAGAAAACCCTCAGATAATAATTTAAAACAGTCATAAATATCCATGCTGTCATATTTTTTTTTTATTTCCCTGGAGTTTATCTTTCCTCTGTTAAGATAAATGCATTCCTGACCTGGCCAGCCATCTTACCCATTTAGACAAATGCATGCCCTAATGCGGCTTTGATACTCCCTCCTGAGACGGATCAGAGGCAGGTCAGAGACGGATCGAAACCTGTCCCCTCCAAGCCACCTCCGTAACTTTTATATAGACAGTGAGGCGGGGAAAAGGTGCACAGAAGCCGTCTTGAAAAGGCTGTGTAAACGATGCTAATGTCTAACGATGTCCAAATACATCAGGAATTTGTGCGACGTGACCAAAACGTAACATGAATTTAACTTTCTAACATTACTTTGTCCATAAACATTTCCGACTAAGTCATGTCAATTAAATTTAATGATGGTTGAGCAATGAAGGCAACAACTCCCAAGATCCTGGAACTTCATGACGTCATTAAACCAAGTCCTTTGTTATTGATTTGATTAAAAGACTTTAGAAGTGCTAGCAGCAGATATTATATATTGTAGATGAAAAGCAAAGTTAAACTTAAGAAAAATATTTTTAATTATTTGACATAAATACAAACACTTCTAGGATATTTTTAAGTTTTGAGCATCTGGAAACTCTCCATTCCACTCCATGAATCCCTCTTATTTCATGTTTAAATAAGTAATACAAACAGTAAAACATCATGGTAAAATATAGATAAACAAGTCGAGGGGAAAACAGTCAAAAATAAATGCATACTGTATAAAATAGTACCCAGTCAATATGTAGAGTAACTTATAAGTGCACAGTGAGTGTATGTTGTGTGTGACACAAGGCAAGTTCTTCAGTCAGTGTCTGTTACAATAATAATGTGATTCAAGGATGGGCTGCATGATTTCAAGAACAGATCTCAGCATCCTGAGGGTCGAACTGAATAGACTGATTGATAACTTGCAGTGTTGGACATGAATTCAATCCAGCGCCCAAATGACAAAGATGTGACTGATTTCAATTCTTACCAATGGAATAAATCTGGGTCCTGTTAGATGACCAGTCAACAACGCAATTTGTAAAACAATGCACCTTAAGATATGAGGCAAAGTTTTACTTGCACTTTTCATCTGCAGAACAGAATTTCTAAGAAATATGTATGTTTGAGATAAAGATGCTATCCGTGGTAAGTAAAAAATAATCTGGGCTCATTTTGTTTCTAAGTTTTCGCAGAATTGCCACTAAATGTTCTGGTGTGTGTGTGCAGAATTTATTGTTATAAGCTATAAGTGTGACCTTTTGGCTGACAGGACACGTTATTGCTGTACAGAATCGTGCCTTTGTTTAAAACGGTGACAACACTTAGCATTTTATCAGAAAGTGACTACTTTTTTTCAGCAGTACCCACAATTGCAAAACATCTTCAGTCAAGTATGGCAACGATTTTTTGGGGGGCAAGAATGGTGGGATGTGCTTACCAGCAGCACAACGTTACAACTAGAGATTTTCAGAGGGTTCAGAAATAGATTTGTCTGGATCGTTTTCCCTCTAAATACAAAACTGTCTGCTTTTTGTATGCCTGGTTATTACAGTCACCAACAGGAAATCTATTAACTTTAGGAGTATGCTTAAGCGTGAACTCAATATTTACATTGCTGTAAAATGCAGCAACAGGATCTCCCTGTCTCATCCTGTAGGAGTCATGTCATGCAGTTCATTTACTGTCTCAACTGAGCACATGGATGCAATCTTCAGTAGAAAAGGCTTTACTCTAAAATGTTGCTGACTGACAGATTCCTCAGCAGCCATAGACTGGAGTGGCCCTCCTTATTCCTGGGCTGCGGTCTAGCTCAGTGGCTTGTACTGAATGCCAGATGTTTGACTGCAGGAGGATGGATGCAGCCTGCAGGACACTGGGGTCACCAGCAGAGGGCAGTGTAGCCTCAATGGCATCATTGGAGTTTTTCCCTTTTTCCCAGAGAGAGTTTAATGACCTGCCATTTGATCCTGTTAAAACCTCCTGTAATTTTTATGATGAACAGGCAATTTGGAGTCAAGCTGGTGTCGAGCAAACTGTAGTTCTGTAGAAGTTGAGGTGAATAAATAGCATGCTCACATACTGTCGTTAAGACCGTGACCCATAGTTCCATCAACATTTTTTTTTTTCCCAGCAACTGAGAGCCCTGTCTGCAATACATGTACCATGAGCATGTGATGCATTTTAAATATTCTAATCTTTTTTTTTTAATTTATTTGTTTCATTATTCTTTTTTGGAAATGGGATTCATATAAACATACATGCAGAAAAGTCAGCACCCTGTGGTGGAAGAAATGATGTCCATTTACTCACATAATGTGCTGGATAAAAAGCTTGAAACACTTAACTTTGATATTTTCTTCTCATGTCGTTAGGTATTTTACAAATGTACATAATTAAGTAAAACAAGTAGTTGAGTAGTTGACAATGTTAGAGAGAAAATCAAGCCTATTTTGACTATTAAGTAATTTTTGTGTAAAAATTCTGACTTGATTTTAAGAATTTAGGGATCTGCACTAATGGTTGGACAAAAAAATCATTGGGGAGGTTTTACTTCGGGGTAATTGTGACAGCCTGTGTCACTATTTTAAGAGTGATCGCAACCAAAATAATCAGTTAATTAATAGAAAAAAAGGATAACCCATAAAACAAAATAGCTCAAAATGAATTCCACCAAAACCAAGTACAACAGGAAAATCTTCCTTTTGCATTAACACATTAGTCATAATAATCTAATAATAAGTAAAATGTAACAGTCACAGGGGACATTTTTGTGCACTGTGTAATTTTACTTTGATTACTTTAAATAGGTTTTCCAAATTATACTTACAAAACTTCGACTTGACTCCAAAGCAGTTCCTTTAGTCATATTGGAGTATTTTTACAGCGTGTGATCAATATTTGAACTTTGGTGCTCACTGGAAGAGAAGAAAATAAGAGTAAAGTTAAATGTGTTGCTGTCAAGACTTGTTGAGTAAACACATTTGTCAACCAATGTTGTTTTTATTCCTTTTGGAAGTAGCTGCATTCACAGCTTTATTCTGTAACAAGTCAGTGAATGCGGCAATAGCCCTGGAGATGCCATTTTACCATTTGTAGTGCAATTTCTGAGGTAAACACTCACTCATCAAATGAGCAAACTTTGCATTCAGGGGCAAGAAAAGGCAGCACTAGCATCAGATATGTCACCAGACTGGCCAAGCATGACTTATCTGCTATGTTGAAAATGTGTAGGTGTAATTTTCTCTGTTAATACAAAAGTAAAATCCAATAATTAAAAAATATTTTTTTGTTTTTTTACTCCTATAACTTGATAATATGCACTTGCCTGTGTTCCCCACTTGCTTTTTTGAGTTACTTGTTTCCTCCTACTGAAGATACACAACATGCAAATATGAGAATTAATGGCAAAATAG
>JAQFJA010000001.1:5724504-5735892 GCA_029874485.1 Naso brachycentron
AAACTTATTCTTCAAAGCTGTTAGAAAAGTTCCTTCTTAAGTAAAACATAATCATAACTGTCACAAAGTGCTTCAGCAAGTTTGGGCAAACCTGTAGTCGTCTGCCAAGGATGTTGTGATGGGTTTTGCTGTGTTGCACCCTGGGAGATGATTGCATGGTTGTTGATAGTGGCCCTCCAGACACAAAGTGCTGATTATTTTGGGGTGGAGTGCGGTTTCTGGATGTACGCTGCATGAGTATGCTGTATGTGACATCAAGACAGATTCCTGTACTGTATCCATCTCTGTGGAGGAGCTGTGTGTGAAACTTAATGAGGCTCAGACAGTTAAAGGTCTTTCCGGGGTGGTTTGGTCAGGCTAGTGGGCACTTGTCTGAAAAACTATAAAGCTGAGACAGAATATAAACTCCTCTGATGTTCTTGAAATGTTACTTTCAAAGACGGGACATTTCGGTGTTTCTCAAAGGTCTTGTTATTGTACCATTAGGGTTCTGTGTTAAACCATTTGACCCGCGTGTTCTGTGGAATCTTTCTAAATGAGATCTTTATTGTGCCCAAAGTGCTATTTAAAGCCAAACAGCACTTCATATATAGAACCCTTTATGCCATTTTTCCACTGTGCTTTGGATTGTCCTTTTGGCTGTGGGAGAGCAGTTAAACCTGTTGATTGTGGGTAAAAGTGTTGTGTTATTAAATATGAGAAATTCCCATTCAACACTTAGTGATGGACCTGCTCCAACCAAGCCGTATGTAATTATGCAGGTAGTTTAGCTCATAAACGTAGTGGATGGCTGGATCAGATGTTTCAGGTGACTCCTGCAAAATATCTGTGAACGGGCCACGCATACAGTGAAGGAGGGTTACATCTGTCATTACAAGACTGATTTTGTTCTTGTTTTTGTGTTATTGCTCTCCTCTGTCTCTCTTGTTTATCATGTGACGAGCTTACACTTTTTTAATCCATGCTAGCAGAGAGTTTGGTCGGTCCACCATTCTGGTCCAGACTGAAATCTGCTGGCTGTTCTTCCCGTGGTACCATCACCAGTACAAAATCCTACTTGTAATAATTTGTTTATGGGGCTAATCAACAATTATTAACATGCTAAGCTAAGACGGTAAATGGCAAAATTAATCCTGCTATCCATAGTTATGTTTACATTGTCAGTGTGTGCAAGTTAACATGCTGGCTTAAGAATTTGGCTCAGAGCGCACTTTCCTAAATGCAGCCTCACTGAGCTGCTAGCGTGGTGGTAGACTCTTTTGTCTGTCATTCTGTAATCCTGAATGTTCTTACTGAAATTTTTGTGTGATTTTATTTTTCTGCACGCCAACAAACAACGACTGCATGTCTGTCCATCATGGAAGAGGGATCACTCTGTCGTTCTTTTTGAGACTCCAACCCAGACCTTAAAGGGGAGTTTATTTCTGATTCGAATCAGGGGTTGAGGTAGAGAGGGTTTGTAACCCTTTTGAGCTGAATTTGTGATTGAAGATACTGGGCTTGACTTCATTAATTACAAATGGGACACAACTTGTAGAATCCAGACTGAAAATCAGTTCAACAAGACTGGACTGATTCAATCCAAACTAAGCTAGTGACTCAAAACTGAACTATTTTCTGTTGCCTGATGAGTATTAGCTCTAATCTAAACAAATAACCAGTGACTTTCATCATGTGTAAACTAAGCTATGAATTATAAACAACGCAGTGTACATTTGAAATGTCCTACTGTACGTTATACAGTCTGCTGTTGTAACAGCCAGATGCAGAGCAGACTGGGGGTGCTGAGAGAAAAAATACTGTATCCATGAAGTGGACAGCTCTGGCATATCTAACACCTCTCCTCAGTCTATTGTCACTTTCTAAACTTGTTCCTGATGTCAGCTCCTCCTTTCACCCAAGAGGCAAAATAACAAGGATGATAGTTTGTGTGTGTGTGTGTGTGTGTGCATGCGTGAAAGAAAGAGAGAGGAAGATGGAAAGAAAGTGAGAGAGATATGATGGTGTGGGAAAAAGGCAGCGCCGGGCTAACGGTTTCCTCTGGCCTCAGATGGAAACAGGCATTTGGCCAAATGACTTCATTCCAACCAGCGTTTCACATCCCAGCATCTCTCCTGGCCTGGAGTCACAAAACACATCATCACTCTACTTACCAAGTACAGAAACTGTGAATAAGCCTTTATACTAACTAACATAGTACTGCAGCATATGCTGTATAAGCAGAAGCAACAGGCAAGGAAACGACAAACCTCCAAATCTTCTTTTCCTTTTTTGGGTATTTATTTTCTCCTCCATTTCTTAAATTCTTAATGATTTTTTGGTCAGAGGAGTAGTTGTCCCCTTTGTATCAAAGTGCTACAGTCTCTTGAGCCCTTTGGTGACATGTTAGTGATCTACTATCTGAGGATAATTCTACTGTTCTCCAATAATAAAACTGAATAAAACAAACCAGTGTGGCAGCACTTAAACCAAAGACCCGGATTCAGCCCTCCAGCAAGCTAAACTGTTTCCCAGCACAACAGTCTCTGTCAGGTAGCTGACCATGGCCTCTGAAGGGCGGTTAGACACAATGATCTTTACAATTGTTTTTAAAATATTAAAAATAATCAAAACAAATCCTGTATGGCAGTTGGGTTGTTTTTTGACAGGTGATGTGTTTGTAAGTTGAATTCAGTCCACCTCCAAGGTGCAGCAAAGAGTAGCCTTCCCCTCAGGTCTGCTGCCAGCCACCCTCAGGGATCAAACTGTGCGTGCATACCTGCCTGTAAACAGTCCGTCAGTCAGCCATGGCATCCTTCAATGCCGCAGAACCTCTCTGGCCGCCTGCCTGTTTAGAAATAAGGCATCAGTCCAAGTCCTGCCTGCCCTGCTCACACACACACCAGGCCGCCTTTTTATTTTTAAACCAGATGTGTTTTTACTGGGTACAGTTTACTTCCCCTGAAGCTACAAATGTGCACTAGGCTGTTCAGGCTCTGGGCTGCCAGCTTTCGAGGGCCGGAGGGTGGAGGGTGGAGGGATGGGAGGTGGTGTGTTCTTTACTCATTTGCTGAGTGACTGGTTTTTAGTCCTGCTAACTGGGTAACCCATTTGGTTAATGATGCTGTGGTTGGCTGATTGGTTAAATGGGTGCCTGCTAACTGGCTGTCACCTTGTGCCTCTTGGTTTATACTAGACAAAACACCTATTTGCCTGCCCACTTCTACTTATCTTACTATATAGCCAACAGTACTTATTTTTCATCATCAATGGTGCTTTATTCATGAAAAACAAGCTTTACATATTTTTTTAATACGCACAGAACTGTGACCTTCTCCCCCTTATTTGTTTTTGATGATGTTCTTGGGGAAAAAGCTGAAGGTTAGCGTATTGTAATCTAGAGATTGTTCTACTAGATGGAAGAGTCACAGATATGACTATATAGAATAAAGAGTTATGAACTGAAATAGGAAGTTGATGTCTTGATTTTAATTGGAGAGGCTTCTGTTTTTTCACATCGT
Organism: Naso brachycentron; assembly: GCA_029874485.1. Lineage (NCBI taxonomy): Eukaryota > Metazoa > Chordata > Actinopteri > Acanthuriformes > Acanthuridae > Naso > Naso brachycentron. The sequence goes on from JAQFJA010000001.1 coordinate 5,728,005, forward strand.
GCTTAATGATTTCATTTTTCTCTTCCAAATGATCACACATGAGTAGATATACTCTGTCTTGCATGAAAAACAGGTACCACATATGTCCACTAGTGAAGTACCAACTTCATATTCAATCATTTCCAAGTGTTCAGTTCATTGTATAATCAGTGCCAAAACACACTGGAGCAGTTCTGGTGGCTCAGGGTGTGTAAACAGTCTATTAAAACACTTAAAGCTGCTGTCTCCTTTATTTTGGCCTTAATCTGTATTTCATCAGGATCCTTTGTTTCTATTTAAAGTTCTGCTGTCACTGTTCTGCTGTAAGGTCAAGCCATGTAGCCTTTTGTAATTTGTTGCAACACTGGCAATCATTTAACTTCTGAGATTAACCTGTGCATGCATTTGTGTGTGTGTGTGTGTGTGTGTGTGTGTGTGTGTGTGTGCGTGTGTGTGTGTGTGTACTGGTGCCCTCTGTGACCAACTAATCTTTCCTCGTCAGCGTGTTTGTTCTCTCTCAGTGGGCTCTGTTTGATATCTGAACACAGCTGTGAGAAAATTTAAAAAAAGTGTGCTGTCTGTGTATGCATCTGTGTGTGTGTGTGCTTGTGTGTTTGTGTGTGTGTGTGTGTAGTTTTGTCACATGCATGTGAGACTTGAAGAGAAAAAAAGAAGTGTAAGTGTTTGTCATGTGCGCATGTACATGCATGCAACACTGTCGGCTGATGGAGGTGTATGTACACAGTTGGTTTGTAAGTGCCTGCATCTGTGTTTGTAGGAATGCAAAAGTGTACGGTCACAGTGGGTACTGTGACACACGCACACACGCACACACACACACACACACACGCACACACACACACACAGAGTCACCACTCCCATTCTTAGACAACAGAGCTCAGTGTTTCTTTGAGTCTCAGTGGTCTCGTCAGTAGTGTGCTGTGGGACAGTTGAAGCTTAGTTGTTTAGAAACTGAGCTCAGCCCCCTCATCCCCAAAGCATTCTGGGAGGGTCGACCTTGATGGTTCGTTGGGACTCACTCATCCTCTGCTGTTGTTTGTCTTCAAATTGTTTTTAACCTCCTGACTTGTGTTTTTTTTTTGTTTCTGTCTGTTCTCCATTTTCTCAGTAACCAGAATGTATGTCATCCAGTTTAGTTTTGTCTGCTTTTCCCTTTTTTATTTGTAGCAGTCTCTTTTTCTGCGCTATTGTCTTATTGGCAATGTAGAATTCTCTGCCTCCTATTTAAAATTATTATCATTCAAAAATGTCAAACAAATATTTAGCTACTCAAGCCTCTGAAATCTTTGGATTTAAGGGCATTTTCACACCAATAGTTCATTTGCTCTGGTCTGAATAACTTTATGAGTTGGCGGACTTGTTTGTGCGTTTCCCGCTTGCTTGGTTTGATTATGGGGTCCGCTCGTTTTGGGGCTGCCGGTAGGGTTGTGACGTACTGGCTGGTTGGAGTTTGCACTCGATTTAAACTGGGCCTTCCTGGCAGGAGGCTCCTGACCTGCCAGCTGAGAACCAGCGGCGACGACCAACTACCAACCAAACAGATAAGCAGTCAGTTACCAAATGTATAAAAAGAAGCATTTGAAGTCCACATCCTTTTCTCTTGAGATGCTAAATAAGATTCTTCGAAGAACCCACAAAAAGCAACCTGGATATTAACGCTTGAAGTTCTTTGTGTATTGGGGTGGTTTTAAAACGTGTAGGTTATGTCCTCACCTGTTGACATAAAACATTATTGACATAGTCTCATAGTGATTTCTGAATTTATTATGTGTTCTCTGAGCTGATTTATTACACAATGAAATGGACTGTTATAATTTGTCACAGAATTCCATATAACCAAACTCATGTCATTTCGTGGGTGGGTTTGTGTTGCAGCAGCAGGTGGCTATTTATGCACTTGATTATGGCGGTACATTCCGCCCTCGCTGGTCTCCACCCGTCACGTGAACGGGAGGGTACCAGGAGCTCTAAAACGAGCGGACCCTTGCAAAATGTCAAGCGAACCAAAATCTATCAACAAAAAGCCACGTGAAAGCTGTCGCCCGTTCATTGGTCACAAATCACATGGGTTTTGCGGGCGGTGAGAGTTTGTTTTCTTCTGGGATATGTCATGTTATTCATACCACCCTGGTACCGCCCATAGTGAGACAGTGTGCAGCAGAGCGAGAGCTGAGCGACCATGTGCTTGCTGTGTGTGAGCAGCAGCACTTATTTCTGTTTACTTCTCAGTTTTGAATAGCATTTCCTTAGCGTTGCTAAGCCTTTTCTTTTCCTGTTTGTCAGTCTTAATGTACAGCGCTGCAGGCTACAGGAGCTGGTTTAGTCCAACAATGCGCAATGCTCGCTGCACTTGGGTCAGATTAAGGTCAGATCATGTTCATTCCATAAAGGAACCGCACCAGAGTTAGTTTGTTTTGATCTGCATCCAAGTTTGATTGCTGTATGCACACCAGACCAAACGAACAGTACTAATGAAGAATTTGCACCAGAGTCTGTTTTAACTGGACCAAACAGCTCTGGTGTGAAAACGCCCTAAAGTAACATCTTGAAAAGTGAGTGAGTGGCATTGCTAAGGTTAGCTTCCACTTTTCAAGTAAGCCAGTTAGCTTAACTTCCTGGCTGTGTATTACAAAGTTAACAGTATGATGGGTCCTTCCAAATGTTGACTGTGGTAAAGTACTTCAGTGCTTAAAATTGGTATTGTTTGTGGTAACTGAATTGTTAATAAATGTAGAATGTCAACAAAAAAAGGACATATTATAAACTTTATAGAGTAGAATTTATAGTAGAACTGTTTTATTGAATTACAATAGAGTGTACAAGTGTACCTACAAAGTGGCCACCAAGCGTAGCCTGTATATATACACAACAAAGGTAAATTTCATTTTCAGTTTGACAGGGTCGTATTTGTAAAGAAGTGATAGATTAATGTAAAGGTTTTGATTTTTGGTTTGTAACTGATACAATTTTTCCTAATGATGTCATGGGTTAACAAATTCTGGCATATAGCACTGCTAAGGAGACTGGAAGGCAACTGTTGTCTTTTGGCCAGCTTTTGTTTTCACAGTGACCTCTTTGCACCTTTTAAATGTTCTAATTTTGAGACTAATGCTGAGGTCATTCTACTTTCTGTCATCCTGACTTGTCATGAGTTAAAATGCTGAAGGAGACTGGACACGATAGCATAAAAGTTCAGGAAAAATCCATAACCGAAAACAGATTTTTTTCTCACGGCCCAACTTGTCACAAAGCTCCCTCTGTCTAGGAAATGGGCACCAAAATCCTCACGACAGCAGCGATAATCTACAGTACACCGGCTTCCTACATGAAAAAACACTCAGCAGTATGAAGTTACTGCTAATGCAAACTTTCCTGCAGCTGCAGCTTCACATTAAAAGCATTTAACTTGTGAAACATGAGTTGATTTTTATTTTGAAGCATCCTAGTTACAGGAAAATATTTTATAAATAATTTACCTATAGTTCATATGTACTTTCTCAGATTTTTTTGTATAATAAGGAATTTTTAGAGCAGTGTATTTAGCAGTAACATAAAAGTGAGTAATGCAATTCTGAATATAACTCCAGCACTACTTGAATTGCTTCATTTCATTTTTCATCTCACCTCTCTCGTTTTCCAAATATTAAATGATTCTGCCCCTTCTTGCAGGTAATTTTGATCCCTGATATAGAGCAGTATTTGCCGGTCCTTATTTTTTTACCTTGAACCTTTGGTAGAAAACCCATTAAAGGCAGCACTTAACATTGCTGGAGTGTGGCGCTGTGACACCAGGTGTGACCTAAAAAAGGTAGACGGCATAATTAGACGCGGCAGAATCAGGTCGAAGAGGGCATCAGTCTCCGTTTCACTCTCCTACAAATTAGCAACAGAGCGGATGTATTCAAATAATGAATCCTCTCTCCCTGACAAAGTTAAAAGGAATGAGCCGGAGAGGACGAGAGGAGAAAGTGGGAGAGAATCAGACAAAGAGCCTGGAAATCAGACGTTGCACGCTAACAGAGAAACGTTTGAATATCAGTATCTGATGAATACATATGGCCAGGGAGAAATTAGGCGTCCCTCTTCCCTGACTGCAATGATGATAGCCAGTGGATTTGAAAGTGAAGCACTAGCCTGCACATACACAGACAACCAATGTTATTATCACATATGATGCAGTGGGAGAAGGATAAATCAGTTCTCACAATAGCCTAAATCATCCTTTTGAGGGCAGGTACTTCTTTGCAAATCATACTTCAAAACATCTGCCCTGAAAACATATTTTCTCAGTCAGCGTCTTGCCATGATTGAAGAGATCCTACAGGAACACAAGATGTTCTGCCTGAGTTAGAAGTGTTGTGTTTATTTCACATGATAAATTTCTGTATTTATGTTTTTGTTTGTGTTCTTATCCCCGGTTTGGCGTGGGCAGGGCTCAGCTGGAAAAAGATATCAAGTATTTCCATGCATGTTTGCATTTTAATGAGTCACTTAATGCAATTTGATTTGAGAGCTTAACTAATTTCTAATATTTTACTCATTGCATGACCTTTTTAACCTTGATTTCTTGAAGCCTTTCCTTTGTGTTGAGTCTTAAAAAAATTCACCTGTGTTATTCTCCTGAATCAAATATGGTAGCAGAACGGAGGAGTGGCTCACAATCGCTAATTAAGACCCCATAGATTTGCCCTATTTACATGGAAAAAAAAGCTGTGAATTTTAAAAAGCATCACTTAGCGAACACGCTGTCCAGAGAACTGTTTTTGTACATACAAATCCAGAGAGGTTTCATGTCTGTCATTAATCCAATTAATATGCAACTTTTCCTTGGTAGCAGCTCCAAGCAAAATATTGAGCAACATGTCAAAAATGTTGAATTGGAAATATACTCAAGGTTGGCAGACTGATTGAGTTATTGAATTTTACTGCCACCTAATTACTTACAATTTGTATTAAAGTTCAAAGTCTTTGATGTTGCGTCATGCTGCCAGTGTGCACAATTACCACATGCTGCCACATGCATAGCTGTGTGAGTCAGATTTAGTCATCCATATTTCCATCTGTGCCAGGCTGACCAGTGTCAGGAATCCTTTGATCGCCATGGTCCTTATCTGAGGCCGGGCCAGATACAGGGAAGAGATGCAGTGTGGGTGAGCTCTACTGGCATTGTTCCAGTCCATCGGTGAGGAGATTGGAGAGGCCGTCCTGTATCACTTCAGACACACCGGTGCATGCATTCAGATCTGCCTGAAAGACCAGTGGAGTATGTCAGAGGGATTGACTGTGCTCCGGGCCTATGAGATGTAAAATTCAAGAGATGCAGGCAGTTTGGTGGCTTAGCCTAGTTTAATCTTTCTGCTCAGTGCCCCTTGTCGAGTCGTGCATTTATATTAAGTCCCAATGACAAGGAGTGAGGAACCACAGCATGCATATTCACAGCCAGAGACACTTCTCTCTGTCCTCCACTGCAACTAATTGTTGCTGTGCCCATCCAAGCGCTACAGCCCTGATTCCCTGTGCATTCACGTAGCTTTACCGCAAAGCTGGCCCGCTGGCGGGCTAAACTCTTCTACTTAGAAAATGCTTGTACTCAGGTATGACTCTGTTGACTCCATGTTGAGATGCATTGTGTTGGGGTAAGAATAGATAAACAGCAGAGCTTGTGAGGGCATGGAGCACAAAGAGATTCACTAGCCGACTACAATAGAGCGCGTGTGTGTATATGTGTGTGTTTGTGTGTGTGTGTGTGTGTGTGTGTGTGTGTGTGTGTGTGTGTGCATGGGGCAGCTGATTGGGACGATGTGGAGGCAACAGATGCTGTTCTGAGGGGATCCTGAACAGCATACAAAATACCTGCCCGCTATGACAGATCACCTGTGATCTCTGAGAGCTACAGCAGCCGTTCAGCTGCAGTTTGAGTTGTCACAGGAGGTGGCTTCGGCTGACTTTTTCACTGATAGATTGTTTTTTACAAAGAGATGAAAAATTGAGCATGACCTGTGGCTTCAAATAGCCACCTGATGGTATCTACAGGTTTAGGATGAACAGAAAAGACTGGCAGGAAAAAGTTTAGCATTATCTCTAACATGTGACATTTGTGCCCAATAAGAAGGATTCTAGCAAAAATCCCCTTGTGTTACTGCTGCTTCCGACTTTTAATTCTTGCGTGGCGCATAGGCATCACATGTATTACACAGTAATTTTGTACATGACAACATGAGTCATTGATTGCAGAGGTTGGTGGACTAAAACAAGCCTTACATTTATAGTGGTCAACCCTTGCTTTTGACAACTGAAATGGCAATTTTTTTTATCAGCTTAGCAGGCTAACCAAGCTAATGCAAACCTCCATAAGCTGGTCGAAAACGGTGTTTAATTATGTTTGCAGAGGACATGATATTGTGATTGAAAGGCACAAAAATAAGAAACAGCTATAGTACTGCTGTTCTTTACAGTTCAAACTGTAAAATCAGACTACTATTTCATTCTGTCCTGTTTGACTGCTTAGTTAAGATGCTTCTAACAATGTTTTTTTTTTTTTTTTTTTTTTATTGGATTGCAAAAAGGTTGTAGGATGAGAATGTAACTTTAGTTTGTTAAATTTGCCAGTGTTGTTGGAGTGAAAGCTTCCAACAAATAGCAACACAGAGTTTAAGCTTCCCTGAATTGGGCTTCATCCTACTCTTTGCCACTGGATGATCAAAAACAATTTGAGGCCTGCCATATTATTTGTTTGTGAACTTACGGTACGATTGGTTAATCAATGTTTCACGCCGGCCTTTAGCGAATGGTTAGTTTGACTCCTAGGACAATATTTTTGTATTGTGTTTAGTTATCTACCTTTGTTTTCAGTCACCACTGTACTGCAGAGGCAAAGCTGTCGCCCACTCAGTCTCTTGAAGGTTACACACCAAGAGAAGTGTCACAGTCAATCAGATCCACACCGTGCTCTCAGCATAGGTGACAGATCATTACAGTTCCTTACAATGGCACCTTGCCATCCTTGTGCGCGCTACTTAATTAGGTAAAAACAAATTATGCGCTGGAAGCTGTTCACTAAGCATGAAAAAACAAGCTGAAACACTGTCCTCGTTTTTGTCTTCCTTCTATCTTTTCCCTTTTTTTCTATTGAGTCTGCATCTCTTTGTTAATGCTAAGCATGTCTGGGTTGGTTACATACCAAGCAAAACATGACCTGCTGCGTGAAAGGCAGCCTGACACATTGAGTATATACCTACACTGAGCATACACTTTGTGAAGTCTTGAAAACTTCAGCAAGCTATTCCAAAGAGATTTTTGTTCATTTTTGCTCAGTGCTATGCAGTGTTCTTTCAGCTATGGCACAACTGTCATTGAATATTCGAGCAGCCTTGTGCTGACTCAGTTTGTCAGACAAAGGAATTATGTTAAGCACTACTAGTCCCTTGGAGCCATGGTTTGGTGATTGAGCAACCCAATCGTTTGGTTTGAGGGTGTTTTATGCGATAACTGCTGTAAGAGTCCGCATACCATTTAGCCGGGACTTGATTTATCTTAAGGCCACTTAGGATAAGGCCACTTACTTTTTCATAGTTATTTGAATTATGGGTATATTATTTTGAGACAATTTAAGTAGATTTTGTTAGGAAGGCCAAATTATTTTATATTGTGATATAGTTTTAAGGTCAAACTACAGCCTCCAGTCGGTGTCACCTTGATTGCAATAAAGCCTAAACTTAAGAGTATGACAGAAAAAAATGGCTCATGTCCTCACTAGGATAGGGATTTGTGATATTACATGTGGTAATTTGATAGGTTTAATATGTAGTGAATGGGCAATTACCAGGGTTGGGAAATAGTGCGTTACTTAGTAACGCATTACAGTATTTATTACTTTTCCCAGTAACTA
>JAQFJA010000001.1:5747584-5761078 GCA_029874485.1 Naso brachycentron
TATTAGAGCTTACAGCTCACTATCTTGGTTTCATCTCCAATTTGAGGATGAAATGAATGAGTTTAAAGGTTTATGTTTGAGGCAATGTTTTTGCTCTAGGCACGTTTTTACAACTTTAAAGTCAGGAAAACAGATCATTCTAAAGTAGTCTAAGTATGAAAAAATGGCTTCCCAGATGTATCCATGATAATATTTAAGCCTTGTTTCCACTGGGCAGCACAGTTCAGTTTCCCCAAAACTGCTGTTGATGGCGAGTGAATTTTGTTGAAATTTAAACTGAAACCGTGTTTGTTGTGTTGTGTAAGCTGAATTTAGTGGCTGGAAGTCAGAGATGAGCAGAGGCTAGTATTTACCTTGACACCATGACTCTGGGCTTAAATTAATCATGTAGACATCCAGAGAAACTTGATCTGCAGTCACTGCTGTCAAGGCTAACTGTGTTGGAAAAAGAGCAACAGTGTGTGTCTAAGTGTGTGTGTCCGAGGATGTGTTAGCTGTGACAGGACTGATATTGTTGTGTCTATGCTGGAGAGAGTTTGTTTGTCTGTCAGCACGCGTCATGTGTTGGTCGAGCTAATCTGCGGCGTTCTGTTCCTCTGTCCTCAAATATTCACACTGATCTCTGGGACTCAAATGCATCGTCGAGCTGCCTCTAATCAACATTCTCAGGCTACCATGTGACGACAGACAGATGAGCTGTAAACATAACTGAGGTATATTCCCAACTAATCAAGTTATGACACAGAAATGGGGATAAAGGCCGAGAACATTAATAAAGTTTATTTTTATTATATCCAAAGATATAAAGGAAACTGCACTTTTTTAGGAAATGTAGCCGGTTCATCCAAAACCTCGATGTAAAACAAGAACACAGACGTCTTTCCCGTCTCTGCGCGTGCAGTCAGTCCCACCCACGCAGGTTGCATTCAATAGAAGTGACATGGAGACGCCTTTACTGCCGTCGAAAGCCTCTAAAACACATCCAACAATCTCCAATACGCTCCGTCTGCATTTTGTGTCTGTGCACATTCACCACACTGTAGAGATATTGTCACTGTGGGCAAAATCCAGAGGAACTAGTTGTCTGGGCGTAGTAACACAGCGCCTCAGAAACAGCGTGGTTATGCTCTGAAAATGACGAAAATAATATTATTTCATAGCATGGTGAATTTGTGAGTAACCCTGCCAGTGCACTATGAAATAATGTTTATTTAATCATTTTCAGAGCATAACCACACCGTTTCTGAGGCGCTGTGTTACTACGCCCAGACAACTAGTTCCTCTGGATTTTGCCCACAGTGACAATGTCTCTATAGCGTGGTGAATGTGCACAGACGCAACATGTAGATGGATGATAGACAGATGCTGGAGATGTCTGGAAGTGTTGTGCTTTACACTGCAGTAAAGGCGTCTCCCCATCACTTCCACTGAACGTGTAAAACTGCTCGCGTGGGGCAGGTATCCATCGACCTACTGAACACACAGAGAAGAGAAAGACATCTGTGTTCTGGTCTCACGTCACGTTCATTTTGGATGAATTGGCTACATTCCCAAAAACATGCAGTTTTCCTTGAGGGCCCCTGATCACACTGCCTCATATCATCCTCAGTGAAATCCCTCGCCACTGACTGTAACACTGCAGGTATAATGGGTCATATTAGAGTCAGGATCACTCCGTCTTCGGTCCAGAGTTGTGGTCATACCCTAAAAGCATGATGTCCGAGCAGGAGAGGAAGTTTGGTTTGTCTGTCTGTCAGCAGCTTTATGGAAAAATGACTGATATTGAAACTTTTGAAACTGGTGGTTTGTAGCATGGACTAAGAAAAAACTCGATAAATTTTGGAGAAAATCCAGTTTATTGGGTGGTAACACAAGTCATCTGTCCTTGTCGTGTCCTTGCATGACAGAGTGTTTGATCTTTTCGGAATAAAATCTACCACCACTAAGTAAAATCCAGTAATTCCAGTAATTGTAGCAATGTTCACCAGTTAGAAAACAGTCGATTTCTACACATCACTTTGAACCAGCGAGACGTAAAACAGATCAGAGCTATCACTCTATGAGAAACAACAAGCTGGTACATTTGGCAGTGACAGCTGAGTGTTTAAAAAGACTGAGGTGGAGAACGTTCTGGTGTAAAAAGGCGTTCCTGCTGACCGTGTCAGGGAGCTGCTCCTCATGCGGTTCTCCTCCTCGTCCATCTGCTCGCTGTGCTGAACAATCCTCTGCTCCCAGAAGGACTTCAGCTTCTGTTTGTCATGGATCCGAGCTGCATTCATCACCTGACAGCAGAAAACAAACGGCACTCACACAGGCTGAAACTGATGCTGCACACACAAACACGACAGCATGCTTGACAAATGTTCTCCATACATAATAAACTCTGATTAACTTACTGCAGTTTTTCACATTAAGTCTCTTCTTTCTTCTTCAACTTGTCTGTCTTCAGTTTCTTTTATGAATAATTCCTCATTTTTCTTCACCCTTGTTCTTTTTCACATCTCTTTATGTCTCTTGTCTCATCCTGTCCTCTCTCTCACTTTCCATTTATTCCCATATCTCCTTTTTTGACTCCTCCCATGTGCTCCACCTTTCTATTTAATTGTCTCCCTTATTATTCTCCTCTCTGTTCTCAACTGACTTTTTTATTCTTCTCCCTTCTTCTCTTCTTTTCTTTACATTTCCATTCATTTGTCATCGTTCCTCCTATATTCTCTCCTCTTTACTGCCTCCTCTTTATCCTCCTCCTCCCTTTTTGTTTCTCATTTTATCACTTAGCCATATTTATCCTACCCACTATGTTTTCCAAAGTCAAAAAATTACCCCGATGTTGCCATAGTCGACTTTGACGCGGCCTATTTGACAGTTTTGCTCTGTTATCACGCCTTGCCGTTCTGTGTGAAAGGCGATCGAAGTCGTTCTTTCGCCTTTGAGCTTGCAGAGTAGAATCGACAAGTGAACCATAAAACCAGCATGATGCGACTGGTGTGACATTTTAACGTTGTACTAATTGTGCAACCAGCCAACGGTCGGATGATTTAAGAAGCAGCTAGCAGCATTTGGCACATAAACAGAAAAAGAAGCGCAACTGAAGAAAGATTGAGGAGAGAACAAGGTCCATGTAACAGGAATCTGCTGTCCACAGCAGCTTTACCGTGGAGAGTAGCCATGGACGCAACCATTTCCTTTCATTCTCTTATCTGGGGATCATGTGATAACGGTGTAATGAGGGGTAACAAGACTCATTTTACTGTGATAACAGGTTGAAAAAAGTCTGTTTTCAAAATGAAAGGTTATGTCCTCTTCACTAAAATTGTTTTTGCCGGGGATCAGGACTGTTGCTGCAAAGTGTCTCGGTGGAGACGCTGGGTGTCACCCAGTGAGACAGAAAACCTTGTGGCCTCAATAATGTCTTTGTTTCTGCCTTTCTAACCATAACGTCTTTATTTGAGCAGCTGCTGACTGATGCAGAGATGGGGGTTGGTCAACACTCTTTGATTATTACAGACATGATGTTTTCCTGATGAGCCTCACATCGTAGCTGTCTGCTCTAACAACAGGAAACAAAACGACACATTTATACCTTTATTTCCTGTCCAGGTATGAATCCTCCCAGTGGCAGAGATCTTGAAGAAGCAAATCTGTGTGATCATGAAGCAGACATTCACTTTCAATCTCATCATGAAGGCTCACCAGATGAGCTGACGGCGTGCTGCGGTTATGTGACTACTATCACGGGAAAGTGAGCAGTTATCGCGGGGAATGAATGGTGACCATGGCTGCTCTCAGCTCCCGTAGATTTACACCGTATGAAAAACCTTTCCTTCAGTTAATTAAGTCCCTTTCACCTCTGAAGCCAGACTCTTTCCAGGTTTACTACTGAAACATATCGCAGTGCAAACGCTGGTGTGTTATATTAATTATTAAAACATTACCATAACAATACACTAGGCGAGATATAGAATCATTTTCAAAGTAGCAGAAAAATGATATAATCATATAAGCTGTTTCACAAATCAGTTTATTTATTTATTTTTTATTTCTACGGTTCCAGCTATCTAGTGGAAAATGAGGTGTCATCCGTCTTTGGCTGCAGGTTTGTGCTGATGTCTGTTCATGCTGTCATGCTCTCAAGTATCCACACATTTCCATGTGTTGAGCTCTCGTTATCACCTCTAACTGTGACGGGCACAGCTGTTTCAAAACCATGTGAGCACTGCTGTGTCTGACTGAGAGCATTTAATAATCACCACACCAGCTGATCCAGGTTCACCTTCATTCAGCCCTTCTTAACAGCCCGCTGTGGCCTGTACATGAACCAAAACAGAAGGCGTGAATAATAATAACAATAAGAATAAGACCTGCCACCGCGCATTCAGTGCTTTTAGAATTCAAATTTCAGCTGAGGCTGGAAAAATATTAAACTGAACGTGCAATGTATGCTTTGCACCGAATGAATGAATGAACATTTAACTGTTCTTTTTTTTTAAATCTGTCACTCGAAATTTCCTTAAAGTTGCAGAGTGAAAACCTAAATCGGTGGAGTGCCCCTTTAAAGTTAGTACGGTGGCAACATGGTGGCAGCACGGTGGCTCAGTGGTTAGCACTGCTGCCTTACAGCAAGAAGGTCCTGGGTTTGAATCCAGGTCCTCTCTGTGTGAAGTTTGCATGTTCTCCCCGTGCCTGTGTGGGTTTTCCCCGGGTGCTCCAGTTTCTTCCCACCATCCAAGACATGTATGTTAGGGTTCATACTCCTGTCAGTGCCTCTGAGCAAGGCACTGGCAAAAGCTCTGGGGTTGGTCCCTGGGCACTGTACTGCCGCAGCCCACTGCTCCTAGTGTGTGAAGTTAAGGTTAACTATGAATAGGATGGGTGAAACGCAGAGGATCAATTTCCCCACAGGGATTAAAAAAGTTACTTCTTCCAACCTTTTTCTTGTGCATGGACGCTGACTTTCAGATTCAAACAGGGGAACTCCAGAACAAAGCCCTGTTGGACTCTGAGCCTCTCCGCTGCCGGACCTCTACTAGTGATGCTTTGATGCATTTAACATTTTCTAATGCAATGTTAGAAATGTTTGATTTTTTAATGTTTTGAGTGGATTTATTCTCCACTAACACACACACACACACACACACACACACTGTACTGTATATAGACAGATGTCAGGGCTTACCCAAATGGCACCAGGATTCTTCTCACAGCTTAGTTGTCTTTACACTTCCAGCATGTTTGTGTGTGTGTGTGTGTGTGTGTGTGTGTGTATGTGTGTGTGTGTGTGTGTGTAATAAGTTCCTGTAGGAATTTTTTTTTTTTTTTACAAGACTGTAAAGTCTTCAGAGGTGTTCTGAATCCTGTGTGCCACAGCTGTAAAAACAAAAGGGAAGTTGTGCTTGCATTGTCCAGAATTGTTCTAGGTTTGGTTTTAAAAGAAATCAGAGCAAGATGAGAAATTTTGCAGATGATAAAGAAATTTCTCAATACATTGTCATTGCTCTCGGGTTGACAAACAGTTTCAAAATTACCTAAAGCATACAGTGGCTTTAGCATTCATGTGCTGAAAGTACTTGCTGTCACTCATCAGGTGACATATATGGTGGTACAGCTATATCTGTGATTAGCCTATAATGGCCCGTAGTATCAGCCTTCCTCAGTATATGTAAGGCTTTAGTTTATGGTCAGAATCCACTGCTCTGACCATCAGGCCACATCTTCATAGGAAATCTGCGGCTTCTCCAGCAGCGACTTTAACAATGTTTATAGCATAAAGGTTATTCTGACAGTATTGGATATAAAGGGTTTTTTTTCCCTTTTCATCCATTCTTAATATTGCCAGAACATGTGCAACCACTGACAGTGTTTAGGTATGATTATGTGTAATGTACATACTCGGACCTCTAGTCCACTTATGCCAGAATATCACTGCTGTCCTCCAACATCCCTGTAACTCCATCCTCTTCACTTCTTCCTTTATTTACATAACTGTTGCTCTGCCATACTTTCTTGCCATTACTTTTTATCTCCATCTTCATCCTCTCCCTGACTAACTCCGCCCACCTCACACTCTAACAGCATCAGCTGGTGCCCTCCTGATGTTCCTCATATCTGTGGTGTTGAAGTAGTTAGTTCCCTCAGGTACAGTGTGTCTGTGTGTGTTTGTGTGTGAAATGTTCTGTTTTGCTGACCTAGTTTGAACAGGGCGTATTTACATGCTGTTTTATTTGCATTTGTGTTTTGCGAAGGCGTTTATGCCTGTGTGCATGCCTTTTTGTAAATGTATGACTGCCCTGTCAGTCAGTAGCTTCCCACTCCAGGGAGCTGCAACAGCTGCTGGTGTTATTCATGTTTCTGTGCCGAGGACCTTGTGCCTCTGTAGGATAGTATGTTAGTATACTGGCAGGAAGCTGAAGGCCGTAATATGACAAATATAGTCATCCGCATTCACAGCCCAGAGGATAGGTGAGTCACTGATAATCACCGAGTCATGATTCTTTCGGTCCAGTTTAGGTTAGTGATGTTTGAGTGTGTTGGAGTGATGATTTGCTGGATAATGAAGTGCCATGCAAAGCCAAGGGCTGGAGATAAGAGAGATTTACTGCTGGAGCTTTGACTATCGCCGAGTCTGTCCTAAAGCGAATAGAGCTGCAGCCGCGTAGCATAGCTCATCCTGAAATGTAGCTGTAGTTTTCTTCTCCATAATCGTTGTATTGGATTTTTCAAGGCCCCTTATTTTCAGTCATAGATCGATGTAATTGGGTTTGTAAATCACAGCCATGGAGCTCTCTATGCTGATGCTGATGTTGTAAGTCATTGGCTGCTGCTTCAGCTGTAAATCTGCTCTGAAGCCCAGTGATAACTCAGCTGGCTAAACACCTCACAGGACCAGCTGTGTGCGTGTTTGTGTGTGTGTGTGTGTGTGTGGGCAGGTGCATGTGTGCATGTCCTGTCTGATGCAGCACTAACTGTGTTTAACCAGCACACTATGATAAATAGTCCAGACGGACCAGTGAAGTGTGTGTATACACAGTACGACAGTCATTCCCCCTTCTTTCAGGTCACTTCTGACTTTTGTTTGTTCATACAGTTACAGTCTGGAGGGCCTCAGTGGGGGTCAAGAAGAGCTGAGGGCCCCCACCATCCAGGGGCCCCGAATCTTGGAGCCCTCAAGGATGCCACGACATGACAGCGATGACAGGGGCTCACTGGTTTCCTTGACGGAAGAGCAAGAGGAGTTAGAGGAGCATGTCAGGTTATATGACCCGGTCAGTTAACACTCACACATACCCACACACACATGCACACACACACACACACACACACACACACACACACACACAGGCATCATGTGTCCTTCAGATGTCATATCTTAATGCTGTCAGGCACTCGGCCCCCCTAGGGATCCTCCAAAACATGTTAATTCACTCGTGATGAAATGGATTTGCTCAAACATAAACAAGACTTTGAGACTGAGTAAAAATTAATAAACATCACTTTCCTCAGGCGGCGTCTCTCCGCTCTCATTGCATTAGAGCCATTTTTGAGCACAACATCACAAATCATTTGTGTAGTTTCCCTCTTAGTTTTGTCGTTCCTCTTTCCAGTTTCGTGACTGGTAATGTTTTGTTCCACGTTATGTCTGCTTGGTTTACTGTCCTTTTTTTTCACATTTTCATGTACTGTGTTTGACTCAACCATCTGTCTCATGCTCCAGAAATCAAGGCGATATCGACCTCTACGAAACAGCTGTCCTCCCATGACCCTGCCTCTCACTAAGTCTGTATCCATGCTCGCCATCAGCCAGAGAGACATTGATGGTGAGTGACAAGTTGTGAGGCTGCCTTTGTGTTTTACCGTCAGTGTGCCATCATGGCTGTTATTTATAACTTTGAGGCTCTCTGACCTTTTTATCAATAGATTCCTCGTCTATTTTCTTGCTTTAATGACATAAAATATCAAATTAAAAGCTGAGCAACCTAAATGAGTTAATGAAGAAGTGATGATCCAAACGTTCCATTGTACTTGTAAGTGTTCTCCTGTTACTACAATGAGAGGGCTCACTGTGCTGAAGGAGCACAGTCAGTTTCGAGAGTAGGGACAATCGTATCTTATATGAAATTAACACAAAGTGTAGATGTAAGTGGGAAGTTCATTAAGTTTTGAGACCTCACCTAATTCATAGCTGTGGCTCCACCAAGTGTCAATCTGAACAGGGATCTGATTGGCCAAAAAGGTTGGAATACCTGTGTGAGTGTTCAGGGCCTTTAAAAGATTATTCTTATTTCTACAACTGTTATTTTTTCAGTTATTGAAGTTTCTCCGCCACCCCCACTGTTATTAAAATGTTATTTAATTATAATAAATGCTCTGTTCCTGCTGTGGTTCTTTCCATGCTGCCTCCCCTGCAGTGGGACGCCTCAGACGTAAGAGGCGAATTTCCTTCTCTTTCAACCTTTCACCCATCCTCACCAAATCTAAGTCTCAGTTCATTTATGGAGACTCTTCATCTAGCGATGATGAGGATAACTTGAGTAAGTAATGCACTGTTAACTTAGCTGGGGTAGTAAATAGCTGTGATGTTAGAATCCGAACAGTAGCTGTTCCTGTTAGATTCCTTGACTGTAACTCGGTCTCTTTTATTCAATAGGGATATTCTGATAGATTTCAATACCTGAACTTTGTGTATTTGCTGTACTACTGACAATATTTGAATGTGATAAATGCACTTGAGATTTTACAAGACCTTTGCCATTGACGGATAATGGCTGTTGTGCAGTAAAGTTAAAATTAAGTACTATACAGGTGCACAGAATGCTGCTGTTAAGTAGCAGGGTCCCCTTTTGTAATAAATAAATTGTGTGGTATTTGATCGGTTCATAGACTCATGTACTCACTGATTCCTTCCAGACAGCATTTAAGGTTGTATCAGAGGCCGATACCGATACTGGTAATGATATTGGTGCAACCCTACTTGTGGTTACGTGAATTAAAAAGTATTGACGGCTCATTCAGCTGAAAAAGTTCCACTTTACATGTTGATGAGCAGTGAAGCGTGACAAAAGTTATGTTTTGATCAAAGACCACTGAGATGATCTTAGACAATCTCAAATGTAACACAAGTAGTAATTGGCTAAGGCTGTATTCAGACCAAATCAGGTGATCCGACAAAACGCCACAAGGTTGTCCAGCGCTTGGAGTGTCACTTAATTAACATAACAGGACCAATGGTGGGATGTCAAGTTGTGTACTGAATTCCTCCCCCAATCCAAGGGTGGCAGTCAATCAGGAAGACGGCCCCTTTTTGAGATTGGCTGCCGCAGCGTGATGTAGGGCTGCATTTCCCCCAAAGTTTTTGGCTTGGACCACCGCAGCCCAAACAGACAAGCCTCATCAAATGAATGAGGAAAACCTGCATTTTCTCTGGATCCCCTGATTTGGTCTGAATACAGCCTAAGTAGCAGATATCTGTGCTCCTCCTGCTGACCTCTAACCTGAGGTGCAATAAGATCTTTATGTTCTTTCTCTTGAGGTGTCAGAAGTTTTCTGGTATCACTCAAAAAGATGTAGACAAGTTCAGCTGCTAATAAAATTCGAAAGTTTACGAAGAACACATAATGGATTATAACAAATGTTCTGTGAAATAATGCCTAGGCATGCGGTCTTAATTCAAGTGCGACCATTCATTTTTTACAGGTTAGCATTGGGTCAATGCTCTGTTGTATTTAAACTTTTGCAGTTACAGAAAATATCCACTTGAGCCTGAATGAAACCAATTGCTGAAGGGTGATAAAAAACCCAAAAGTTCAGCTGCAACAAACTTGTCATATGAAAACCACTAATTACTGCTGATATTTAGCTGCTTGCAGTATGAATGCACAATTAGAAGGAGTTTGTAGCAAAATCACTGGTGTAGAAAACCACCTCTCACCTCACCAGCAAGCTTTGTGTTAATAATTTCTGTTTTTGACATTAAATACTGCTCGACCTCAGCTTTCTCTGTCCCCACACGACCCAATATTTAGCCAGCCTTTACTTAGGTGAGCTGCTGTTTTTGTCTCTTTGCAAAAAATTGAACACAATCACCAGAGAAAGAGGAAGAAGAATAATCATAAACACTACAGGTGAACTCAGTAAGCCCTTTCCTCCCTCCAGATAAATGTGAACCTGTCACCTTTAGTCAAACACACTGAGCCTTTCCCTTTTCTTATCTGTAAAATATTTCCATTATTGTACTCTGTCTCCTTGACTGTGTTGCTAGCAACACAGTCAGGCCAAAACTTTGCCCTCATTATCCTGTTTTGGTTCAACTTTCAGATTCAGAGGAGGCAAGCAGTGCTTTGCATATTTGCATATTTGTCAGAATATTGTGTCAAACTGATTGTTTAGAAGGAAGCAGAGTTTTTTCTTAAAAAAGATGAATGCCTGCTTTTAACTAATACCAAATGTGTCGAGACTCTGCGGTGTTGATTTGGCTTATTAAATGCTATTATTTCACCTGGTAAACCACAACCAAAATTCACTTCACAGATAAATTCACTCCGTGATCTGGCCATGCTCTACTGGGTATTCTTTGCAGAATTTGAGTCCTAGTAGGTGTGGTATCAGGCTAAGATATATTGGATATATCAAAGCAGCCTTAACCCAATCAGCATTGGCATTGACTGTATGATGTATGTTACGGGCCTGGCTAACGTTAGATAGTCGAGTGGGTCGGCTATCGGCTAGCATTACAGAGGTGTTCAATAATCACATAAGTGCTGTTAAATTGTGTGCTGATTGAGTTTCTGACTCACCAAGCGTTGTGGAAAGAGACTATTGGATGTTTTTCGCTTGAAACATAATCACATTGTCATTGAGTAGATGCAGATACAGGCCGCAGCTAACAGCTTAACAGCGTTAATGGCAGCTGATCCGAACTCTTCGCTGACCTCAGACAGTGGCTCAAACATAGGTAGCCCACAGACAGATGAGTGGCGGCTAACGTTGGTTTTCCACCAGTTGTAAAATAATCACATAGATGTTCTTATATTGTGTTGCGATATTGGCTATTTTCGTCAGTTTTAGTGCTTTGGTCCGCTGTTTATTTAACGTGTTTTGTTGTATGAACCTGAGGCTGTGTGAGTCTAGTGATTGCATCGCACAGATCGGTAGACAGACTCCTACCAAATGCTCCTATTCTTCCCTACATGTAGTAAACACACACACAAAAAACAGTACTCTCCGGGTCTCCAAGGTTGTTATCTGTTTGGTCAGAACATTCCTTTTGTTTAATCTACTGTAGTTTTCAATAACAAGGGGTTTTTGGTTGCTAAATACACTACATGAATAAACCACTGCCATGATTAAACTACTGTGAACAAGCGCTTGACTCTACGTCATCGAACTCAACCGCTCCCACTCATTGCTGATTGGTCAAAAAACTAGGTTTTGCATTTTGAAATGTCCAGTTGCATAAGGTTGGATGTTGATGCAGCCAGAGATTTTTTGGAGCCATTATCTAGCAGCTATTACATTGGCACTAGTTCTAAAGACACTACTTCAGCTTCAGTGCTGGCTGTCCTCACCAGTGCCAGAGTCATTTTGTTTTTGGCTTCAACACAGCTTTCATGAGAGTCCCTAAATGTTTAAATACCTTAGTCAAGGACATTAAAGGCATGAGGACAGGAGGGCATGGATTATTCAATTCTCTATCCAATTCTTGCAGCCAGGACTGGAACTGACAATCTTGTGTTGACATGCCGTTAGATCAGTGAGGTCATATTCTCACTGTATGCACAAAGAAAGCAGGATGACAAGATGTTCGCTGTCATAAATAAAAAGAGAAAGGAACATTTCCACCTGAGATGACCAAAAAAAGAAAGTATTTCAGTCCTGTTTTTACTAACTCCTGAATCTTTGTCCTACTGTTCACTTCCTCTCTTGTTTCTTTGCAGGTATGAGGTCATTTTCCAGCACCTCAGGGTCACTGGCTTACAGGTCAGCCCACCTCTACATACACATACACATGAACATAAAGTACTGTAGGTCTTAAGGCTTTTACTGCAGCTGGGACCTTCGTAGTCCTATAAAGAAACTGCATGGGGATGTTTTTGTAAGCAGTCAGATGGTTCTCCATGGAACCCTTTTTTAGTGTTGTAAAAAAGAATTTCCAGAATGTGTGAACAGATAAGCCTTATGTTTGCAGCTGTTTGAGGATAAAATTAAATGTGTGTGTGCTTGTGTGTGTGTGTGTGTGTGTGTATACCAGCATATCAGAGGAGGAGCCTGGTCCCCTGCGGAGCGACACTGAGGGGAAAAGTACGACAAAAGTCAGCCGGACCTTCAGCTACCTCAAGAGCAAGATGTACAAAAAGACCAAGGTGAGGGAACATTTGTAATAATCCTGAATAAAATGTGGCAAATCTTTAAAGGTGTATTTACTGTTTTTCACTGCACACTGTTTAATGTTTCTCAGATCAGGGCCTTCATGTGCCTTGTGTGTTTGGTCAGAATTCAGCCTCCTTTCATAGAAATCTTTACTTTCCATTTCCAGCCTGCTTTTCAGCCTCTCTCTGCCCCACAGTTATATGTTTGCACACTGTCACACATGGAGCTGTCCCGTGCATCTCTTTGTGTCTGACCTCAGAACTGCTCCAGCTCTGGGTTATTTGTCTTGCTTTAGGAAAAGGCAGTGTTTAGTTGTAGGTTTAGTCTTGATGTTTCCCTCTGGTAGGTTTTGGAGAGTGGCGACAAAAACCCCAGATCAGAGTCGAATCAGTGCTCTCGTAAGCCTCGATATCCTTGTAAATATTTCAGAGGCGATTTAGGAGTTCACTGATTGCTTACATTTGCTCCAAAAGATATGAAGCAGGCTAAACATGTGGCCATGATGAAGAGAGGTTGGGGAGCCATGAAAAAACCTACCGTCATCTTTGAAGTCAGGCCTATCATGCAACTACGATCCACCTAACCCTAACTGTTTGTACAGATGGAGCACAAATATTTAATTTCTATCAGAACTTTCATTACACTTTTAGTCTTGTAACCTTTTGGTCATTGATGATCCATAGCACTGTACGAGCAGGCAGCCATACGTTTCCAAATGAACTTATTCACTTCCAAATCACCCTGCCAAGCAGGCCAGCCCTCCTGTCTGACTATCCCAGTCTGTTCTCTCAGCCGTATTCTTCTCTTTGTTGTTCTTTCACTGTGCACAATCAATTTAGAGTGCTTGGAGTTCATCATTTGCCGTGTCTCTTCTTGCATGTGTTTTGCAAGAGCAGACAGACTGACTGGTGATTTCTCCTGGTAAAAAGAATTGTATGATGTAATGTGTGACGGCCTGTCACTAATCAGTCATTTAGTTTAAAACCACAACAAATTCAAGATCCCAGATAACAGGAAACAGAGTTGTGTAGTGTGACCTGTCAATCTGGTGACTTTGAAGGCATACGTAACTCACCTGGCAAAAGAATAAAGTGATTTATTATTACAGAGTGACTAAGACAATCCTAATTA
>JAQFJA010000001.1:5761178-5776073 GCA_029874485.1 Naso brachycentron
ATGTCAGAAAAAAAAATTTTTAGAAAAAGAAAAAAAAAACATAACTTTGACAACAACTTTTACAGTAATTTATAAATCACTTTAGTCAGCAGTACACTTTGAAATCACGGAAGGAACATACGGTATCATAGCATCCATTAATATGATTTCCAAAGACAGGTGTCAGAATTTGAATTTTAAATTACACAAATAAATCTTCCTATTTGGGAATAAAAGTGGCTGTAGTGTATAATTATTTCAGCTTGCAAATGCTGTTTGTAATTGTGCAGCCTTTGCAAAGAGACACAGAGGTTAACAGGAAGTAAAACAGGAAGACAGAGTTGGCTCTGGTTTGATAATCTCATCTCTAACCTCAGGCTTCACTTGGCTTTTAAAGTGACACGATTTGAAAGACATTCACCAGAAGCCTGCGGCTTGTCACTTCCTGTTGAAAGATCAATATTATTAATCATAGTTTTACAGACTCTGTGGACAATTCCCTAAACTTTGATGTTAAAAATGACAAAAGGTTATTGGATTGCATTCGTAAATATATGTATTGTTTACATTCAGCAACAAAAAATTACCACATTATCAGCCACAGACCTGTCACACAAACAAGCACACACAGGAGAACAACTTCAAATTTCTTAATTGAATTAAAGCCAAATTACACTTAGAATTTCTCCTTTCTTCCTATAAAGAAACAAATCAACTGTCATTGTTTGAAAAATATCACTTTTTTTTTTATATCTGACTATTGTCAGCTAATCTGTTTAAGATTTTCTAACACATTCAGTTTCTGTTCAGTATCCAAAGTCTGAATGTTCTGAAGCGGATCTAGTTTGCGCAGTTTTGACATAGTGTCTGTACTAGACTGAAGGGTCGTTGCAGCAGTTACACGTCCTGTCGCGAGCCTGTTACTTCCTCATTGCTGCTGTCTAATGGAGCCTCAGAGCTGCTCATAGTTTCTGCGGATCACCACAGCCCGGGATGTTATACAGGAGATTCACAGGGAGCCATGGCTTCTCACTGAGGTGGAAAAGTTGGCTTGAGGTAGGCTAACTGAATGCTCTGGGTTGCTAGTCAAATCATAGTAAAAAGAGACTTTCACAATATCATGTTAAAAGTGACCAATGTTCCCCTCTGGGCTAATGTCTTTTTCCAGTGAAGTCATTGCCTATTGCAGTGTGTTTCATCAAAATGTCTTTTTGATTAAATCTGGTTTAGATGTCATGGGTGATTACTTCTCCTGCAGTCAAAAGAAACTTGCTGAGAATTGTCTTTGCTTCCAGGATTTTTCTAAAAAGTAGAACTGTTTTGTGTTACTTAGATTTTATGTTTAGGAAGAATCCTTCAGAGTGATTCTCTGAAGGTTTACTGTGTTGAAAATTAATTTATTAGGCTTCTTGTTGATAGACGTTTTTGATATGTTTCACCATTGGTTAGAGAGCTGTTGTTGAAGGAAGTGAGAATGAAAGTATTGAAATAAACATGCAGGCTTGCTGTGGTACAGCCAGCCTCATGGCATCTATAAGCAGCAGAACAGAATGAGCTGTAGTATGTCAGAGCTTTGTGGTCCCCTCAGACCAAGGGGCCCAGAGCTGCCTATTAAAGCATGCTGGCAACTCCATTTTCCCATTTCCTCTGGGTTTGGGTGGAGGCTCTGTGATGTAAATCCAAGAGAATAAGAGCTCTGTTCTTCTCGGCATCACTTTATGGGATTGTGATTCAGTTCGGTGTACGGAGATGACCAGCAGCTGAGGATGACTTCGTTCATGAATGCAGAGACAGGAGAATGACTGCCCTGTTATGGAAAGGTCAAAGATTTGATTCCCAGACAGCGAGTCTCTGTCAATAGTCATGCATCCTGCAGAAGTGTGCTTTAGCACTCTAAAGTTCTTCCTGCTCCTTTATCATAGGACGGTTTGAATAAGAGTCTTATTGTGGCTGAGAAATCAGTACCATGTCATATGAAACTTGTCTTTCCTATGGTAGAAATGGTCTGTGTAACTGGAAGATGTTTACCACAGTTGTTATGTATGACCAGCATCATAAAAGTATCAGTAATCACGTAAAAAATTCAGCAAATATCAGATTGTATTTAAAAATTCCCATCTCCCTGTCTTTAAATGAAGCAAAACAGCAAAAACTGTCACTACATTCTCTACATTTAAATGGTCTCTTAATGAGACAATTTGTTGTCAGCATAAATAATTCATTGCTTCATATGCAGAAGCCCCTGCTGTGCAGTACATCCGTTTAATAATGTTGCTCTGCTGGATTCAGATTAGAATTTAGCATAAGCAGGCAGCCAAATGCTGGGACATTGTTTCAGTGTCTGGTAGGTTATTAGACTCTCCAGGTAACTAAGCAAGATTACATTAGTCACTACACATCTAACTGGTTGGTAGAGAGTAATTATTGATCTCAAAGTGGCCCTCATCTCCTGGCGTTGCCCAAGTCTTCACTCAAAAATGTGTTTTGCTTACATTTATGTCCCCTGTGATGTCACACTGTGACTGTACTGACTAGCATCTGTGCAAAGTCTTTTTTACTGAAGGGGGCTATGTCTGTGCACTTCAATAATACCTGAGATTTAAATGAACCCCAGGAAAGCTAGATTAGGTTCATCACAAATTCAAAAATCAAATTATAGCCAAAAATACCTGAAACCTGCAGCACAGAGTGGACTTGTCACAACAAGAGTGAGAGTTTGCATTGGTACAACCAATAACACTGTCAGTCACTGCTAGTTCCAAGCTAACATGTAAGGGATAATGCCCGACGAGGTGTCCATTATCAGAAATGAATGGACGACGTGGAGGCGTGAATGGAGGACGGTTGCTTCCGCGAAGTCCATTCATTTCTGATAATGGACACCTCGAAGAGCATTATCCCGCTTATACCATGGTCACTTACGAAAGAAATAAATATTAAATCAATTATTAATACATTAATGTTGTTTTTTACCGTTAAAATTGTAAGTTTTTCACAAGAAGCGGCTGAGTGGACTATTTAATATCTTTCGTTGTGACGCGTTGCCAAAGTAACCGGCTCTGGCCACAGAAACTGCAGCTCGGTCGGCTGCAGCTTATATTAGGCCTAATCAGTGGAGGGAAGTGAGGTGATTGCTTAACGTTATGTTACGTGATACAAAGTGTCATTTCAGAGGGCAAGTGCACATCTCCTTCTTCTTATATTCTCTTCTCTCTTTCTCTTCTGCTGCATCCCAGTCAAAATGATCAAATTCACCAAATAGGTTAAAGGAAGCTATAAAATCACTCATGTTTTGTCTACTGTCTTGCAGGCTATTTGACTGGAACTTTTTTATAGGTGTCCTACAACACTTTTTAATGGACACCCTGCAGCCAGTCAGAATCGAGTATTCACCCAGACCATGGTGTAAAAACAAATAAACGACAAACTATGTGTCTGATGTGTCTGTTTCCTCTTTGAATCTCACTGAGGCTCAAACATGTGAAGCCTTATCTCTGATGTTTCCTCTCACACTAATGCTGATGCTTGCTGCTCGTTCATCGGTCAGAACAACATGAATAGAATTGGCAGTCAGTTCTGATAAAAGAAAGTTTGGTGACTTTGCCCTAAAATGTTTAAAACCAGTTTTTCCAGTACATGAGAATTCCACTGGACAAGCAGTCACTGTCATGACTCTCTAAGCTGTAATACAATAACGCGATTGGCTAATAGATTTCCTGGTTTGGCTGTAAGCAAAGCACGCGATTGGCTGTTGGGGGAAGAGATGGGATATGCGCCAACTTTGTTGTAACAACCTTTTCTGTTCAAAATGACCTAAACGATCTGTCTCTTCTATCAAGTGTCTCTGATATTAATCTCATCAGAATTTGTTTTTTCTGCATATTTCAAACATGTCTGGAGAGAGACTTTAACTATGATGATTCCACCTGTGCAGGAAAAGGACAGAGACAAAAAGGAGAAAGAGAAGGACGCCAAAGAGAAGGACAAGAAGTCAGTCAATGGTCACATATTTACACCAATCAGCTCAGGCCAGGGAGCCCAGTGCTCCCAGTGCAATAAGGCTTTCAACAGCAAGGAGGCTTACCTCTGCACGCGTAAGTACCTTTTATGTTCATTCCTTCTCCTTTTTTTTCGTAATTCTGGTGTGTGCGCTTTCATTTTTTGTCACCACTCAGGACTCCTGTTGCTTTAAGTCTAATCAAAGCCCATTCAGTGTTGTGAATCATTATTAAAATAATTTCCCTGGTTGTTAATTCATTTTTAATTTGAAAACAAGATACACTCCCAGCACTGCTGGGAAAACATTACTTTGAATATTCTGTGAAGAGGAAAAAGAAGCAAAAAAGAAGTAAGAAAAGCTCCTTAGCGCACATACATCATCAGATATGAATCATGCTATTCTGGTGGTCACAGCATCTTTCACATTTTCAAGACAGACAACAAAACAGTTTTTACATTGGTTTCCACTGAAGCAGCATCAGCCCAAAAGAGGATGTAGTTTATTGCACAAGCCTTTGGCGCAACCCCAGAAAAAGCCTAAAAAGGAGAAACCAGCTCTGCGAATGGATCACAGCGATCCTCTCAATGGTCACAATCTGCCTTAAATACTTCAGACTGGCAAAACAGCTTGTGTTTTGTTCAGTCTGTCTGCTTCAGATTGCTGGAGACACAGACGGTTCTGAGGGTGTATTCAGGCAGGGTTGTACTCACAAATGTCTGGCTGATGTCCATTCACCAGACAAGTACAGTGATCCTTTGTCTGAAATTTGCCGGAATTAGTTGGACGTCCCCAAAAAGCGGTTAAATACTGAGGAGGAGAAAGACACTGCAGGAATTGAAGCTGGTCTTACTATAATTAGATATATCAAATACTCTGTTAGGTGGATACTTTTATTCATATCTCATCTTTGTTCTGTAAAGTAACAAGTTTACATGTGTTTCAGGTGATAAGTGGCAGTGAAATTTGATCCCCTGTTGCCTTTCTCCACTCATTTAGTGACACAAATATGCTCTCACACCCTTTCTGAAAGCATGAGGGTGTTGATGTAATCCTAAAAACGGAAATGTTGTAAATATGGTGACAAGGTCTGATAGCAGGCTTGTGGATTTCACTTGTGCAACATGTCGTTTTAAACCCTTCTGTCTGTGAGAAATAAGGCTCTGTGAAAGCTGTGGAAGTGGAAAATTGGAGCCTTGTTGTGAAGTTAGATTCGGACATGACCAGAGGTTGTTGTTCCTCTTGCTGGCACCTCTTAAATCAACTGCTTCAGTATTTTTTGTGTTTTGTGTGTGCGTGTGTGTGTGTGTGTGTGTTTGTATGTGCAATAAACGCAACAGGTTTCCGCTTCAAAGTCAACTCTTACAAAATAATTTGACAGCATGAAATTTCACCTCCCTGGGAATTAAAGTCTTTGATTGACTCACTGGGATCGCAGAGCAGATCCTATTTTAGCCATCTTAAATGATGACCCTCGCTCCACTGGGATCTTGGAATGTTTACATGATAAAATTTTCCCATGCAATTCAGAGTTTATGTGAGTGTGTCATTCCACAGCCTATCTCTCCCTCTTTTTCCCCCTCCTTCGTCCATGAGCAGTATTACCCCTCGATTGCATCACATGCGCTGCTCTAGTCTGGCTTTCATTAGTGGGCTGGTGGAGTTTCCTGGCAGACTATGAAAACCAGTCAGAATTTCTGGCCCCCACCTTTCCGCACACCCTTGTCGCCCCCTCCACCTCCACTATAATGCTCATAGTATTCACTGAGCGTTCTGTCGCTTTTCTTTTCCAGACTGTAATGCTGCCGTCCACAAGGGCTGCAGGGACAGCCTGCCTGTTTGTGCCAAGGTGAAGATGAAGGTAAAAGTTCTCTCAGTCTAACCGCTAATTCTGCTGTCTTCTGTTATCCTGCAGCCAATATTGATTTGAACTCTTCATTTATGCTGTTATTCTCTGTTCCTCTGGCTAGATGCCCAAACAGCAGTTTGCAGTGCAAGACTCCAGCTCTTTTCCTTCAGTCACAATGAGAAACAAATGTGAGTTCCAAAAAAAAACTGTTTTCATCTGTAGATCCAATGACAGAGCACATGCACATGCACTTACTGTTAAAGTTGCCCTTGTTTTAGCAATCATCTGACCAAAGGTAACTTAATTTAACTGATGTTTCTGTGACACTTCTTAAATTTTCACAGTAAGTTTAAGGACTGTTCAAACCTCAAAGCAGTCTATCAACTCAAAGTGATTTTTATATTTTTTCTGTTTATTTTAAAAAAAAAAGGTAGATCCTCCAAGCACTAAAAATTCTTTAGCCTCGCAGACTTGTTAAGCTTTTAAACCCACTGGATAACTTAAAAACTTTTTTGCCAGGATACAAGTCATTTTTTGTTTTGTTTTGTTTTGTGTTTTTATTGACTTAAATGAATCAATTAAAACTTTAAGAGTAGCAAAAGAAAAATTCAGCGTCAGTATAAATAATGCTACCACACTAGGGTTTGAGGAGAGGTTAAAAATTATAAGAATAAAACTGACCTCTGCAAATAAATACATAAAAAAGCAGCCTCCATAAGGGTCCCTCAAGGACGCTCTTAGAAACCCCTACGGTTGTCATCACATAGTTTCTTTGAAGTCGGCCTGAGAACAATATGAAGACAAACAAACTAGGCATTACAAAACCACACACAGATTTATAGACGCGTTGCAGAATCACCTCAAGATATATGTTTAGAATTGTTCTTGTGAGACATCCAAGTGTAGTACCTGCCAGCTCAGCTGAACTGGTCAGGGGAGCAGAAAGAAATGATCTACCAAGGCAGATTGCATACGCTGTAGTGTTCCTCTTCACTCTGCCGTTTGAACAGTATTTATCTCCTTTAATTTATCTGTCTGTGGTCCAGCTGGTGGGACGAGGGAACGCCCCTGGTCGGCCATCTTGTCCCCAGAAGACCATTCTTCTCTGACGTTGCCATCATCACGCAGACACACCAGCATCATGACTTTCCATGGCAACAACCTGTCCAAGAGTCTGTCCATAAGCAACATCGCTGGGTGAGCTTGTGTGTGTGTGTGTGTGTGTGTGAATATGTACATGTTTGTGTGCTGATGTCAGGGCATGTTTCTGCCTCTATTTAACATTTGTTTTGGAGCCATTTCTTTTATTATTACTAATTATTTTTATTATTATTTTTGTCTCCGTTCAGTCCGGTGTTTGATGAGATGCCCATTAAAGGCTTGAGGTATCTCTCCCAGTCTACTGACTCCCTCAACAGAACCAACCAGGTCACAGAGTCCATGGAATCGCTCACTGATGAAGGTCAATACATACACACACTCACACCTACCTCTACTCTAACTGCCCAAGACAGCTGCCAATCAGCTCTGAGCCTCTGATTACAATATTCAGTAAACATCTAACCAGTAGTAACAGTAGAGAAATATAATTCAGAAACTTTCTTTGTAATATAAATGAAATAATTTGATCACAAAATTGCACTTTCAGTGTGAATGAATCAAGAAAATAGCCCAGTGGATATATAGTAGGATATAGCAAATGAAGTAACTTATGTAAAAAAATTAAATTAGATTTTAAAAAACAAAACAAACAAACAAACAAAAAAAACATCGCTCCAGCAATGTTAACTGATCTTGGTTCTCAAGATCAAGTTATGATTTCTCAATATAAAGGAGAGATAGTGTTATCCAGAAAATAATTCAGAGCTTTGTAAAACACATAAAATGATACAGAATGCATACCATGCGCCCCAGGTTGTAAGTGCAAGCTGTGTTGTCGGTGCAGGAACAGAGATGATGGACGGGCAGCTTATGGGGGAGTTTGAGGTGGAGGCCAAGGATCTGGAAGCTGACTCGTGGAGTTTAGGTGTTGAGCAGCAGCACCTGCAGCAGCTGGATAAAGAGCTGGTGAAGAGACAGGATGTCATCTACGGTAAGTTGAAATTAAATCTGCTTCTAAACAGTGCCCTTCAAACTTACTGAAAAATAAAGAGAAATGTTTGGGAAGTTAAACTACGTTGTTCAGCGATTATCAATTCAGTCTCATCTCAGTCTCTTCCATGGCCATTTAAATACTAAAGAAAAAAAAATCTTGTGAAACAACTGGGCTAGTGTATTATCTTTTGTTGTTGTTGTTAACCACATTCCCTCAGCAAACCTTCACTTTCACTTTAGTTTTTGCATCTACAAGTCCCTCCAGTCTGTTGAGGGTATAGACTTACTTGATTTTAATATGCACTGAGATACATCCTGTTTGTTTTGAAAGTCATTGAAAATTCTCTAGCTTTTATTTGGAATGTACTTATGGTTACAAACATTATATGATACTGAAATAAAATGTAATTTTAAGAAGAAGAAGGAGAAACTATTTGTACTGCCATTCATACAATGAATGCTTCTCATCGTGCTTTACAACAAAGAAATTACACGCACCAGGTGCCTCACATAAAAGAGATTGAGAAATAATGGAAAACAAGATGTAAAAGAAAACCCACTTGAAAATAATAGTAAATAAAAGAGAAAATTCATAAAAACAGGCATAGAATGTCACATTCAGTGGAGAATAGTAGCTGAATGAGAAATAAGAAGAAAATAGTAATGGGCATTTAGAGTGCAGAGAATTGATAAGCAGATTTCTTTATCTATAGTGATGTACAAATGTATGTCATCAAGCCTTGACATTCTGTGTAGACCTTTGAGATAAAATCATGCAGGTGCATAGAGAAACTGCTGCTTATGTCTTTGTTATGCTGCATTCACATGGACTCAAGCAGGTTGTAGACAGCAAGCCGGGTGTCATTTGTGTCAGGACGGTAAAATTTAATGAGGCCGGCAGATAATCTCGGCAATGGTAATGGCAATGGCAGTTAAAATATTTTAACTTTTTGCTGTCCTCCTCAGCGGAATTTACAACCACATGTTAGGTTAATCCTCAAGTGCCTCACACAGGGATAAAATATGTCAGATCTCTGATTGTTGTCCAATTTAGCTTTTAAGTTTGCAGTAGAAAATTAAGAGAAAGCTGCTTTTTACAGCTACATGCATAGACAGAGGAGTTGCATAAAATAATAGTCACAAAATAATTTCATTAAATGTATTTTAGTCCATTCTTTGTAAACAGTATGACAGCACTGCAGCAACACATTGTCATGCACGTTTCATTTTGCTATCCTTCCATTACGTAAGACTGTTCATTTTTCCCGTGCCGTTCACAAAGTGTCTCCCGCCGTCAGCTGTCTACCGTCTGCCTGATTCAATGTGAATGCAGCATTAGACTTAGTATCACTTCCTTGTACGTCCGTCAGAGCTGATGCAGACGGAGATGCATCACATCCGGACATTACGCATCATGTCAGAAGTCTACAGCAAAGGCCTGCAGAAGGAGATGCAGCTGGAGCAGCAGACTGTAGAGAAGCTGTTCCCCGCTCTAGATGAACTCCAGGAGCTCCACACGCAGCACCTCCACCGACTCCTGGAGAGGAAGCGGGAGAGCCAGCTGGAGGCGGGGAGCTTTGAGGGGGGCATCATCATCAACAGGATAGGAGACATCCTTGTCAACCAGGTAAGAGAAGGGAGGGGCTTGTGTGATGAGAAACAGGTTCTCAAACTATAGTACAACAAAATAAATTGCCTTTTTTTTTCTCTTTGTGGACCTCTCTGCCTTTATTGGTAGTGACGGATGCCTAAAGCATGCAACTGTTGACTTATTAAGATGAATAGAGCTTCAAAAACAAAATCTCTTTCATTGAAAATAACTTGATGTACTTAGTTTTATTTGTTAAATCTCTTTTTTTCTATTTATTCTTCTTGACCGTCAGTATTTATGTTTTATCTTTCTGCATAGTTTCCTGCTTACGGTGTTTATTGTTATGCAGCAACACCAAAACAACTCGTCTTAAAACATATGTGGAATTAAACCTGAGTCTGATTCATTATACGTGCACTGGAAACACATCTCGTAAACTAGTCCATACAAGGCTTTTGGTTGGTTTATTCACATGCGTTCTCATGGAATTTTGTACATGGCATTTCTCGTCCTATTGACTGTGGTGACTCCCTAAATTTTCTGCTGGTCAACATGTCCTTTTGTCCAATACTTTATAGCCAGATCTGTGCAGCACAAATGAATTTTCCATCATTTTCCAGCTGTATACTTTGTTTAAAACTAATGAGCAAGTGTTAACATGCTCACACACAAAACTGAGATGGCGAACATAGTAAATGTTATAGCTGCTCAACACCAGCCTGTTGGTACACTTAGCTCAACGCACTACTGTGACTTCCAGTGACACAGAGCTGCTACGATGGCTGCTAACTCTTGTGTCCAAGTTACAGGACCTCTGTAAGAGGTAGCAGTCTTTAGTCAACAACCTGAATTCTTAGCTAATGCCAGCAATTTAGTATGCTACATACACCACTAATGTAAGTCACCCATTCTTTAAATTTGATAGTGTTTAAAACTTGATAACCGAGTTTGATTTTTTTAAAACAGAAATTTTAGCCTTTTTTCATGCAGCATGAGCTTTCTAGCTGAACTTTTTTTTTTTTCTCTGCTGTGCGAGTGTTTTGTATATTCATGCCTGTGAAATTCTGCTCCAGTTCTCAGGATCAAATGGTGACAGCATGAAGAGGATATACGGAAGATTCTGCAGCCGCCACAGCGAAGCTGTAAACTTCTACAAGGACCTTCTGACCAAAGACAAACGCTTCAAGGCCTTCATCAAAGTGAGATATACATTTTAGTCCTTCATATGTTTGTCAAGTATCTATCCAATAATAGTTT
The DNA here is from genome assembly GCA_029874485.1 of Naso brachycentron. Lineage (NCBI taxonomy): Eukaryota > Metazoa > Chordata > Actinopteri > Acanthuriformes > Acanthuridae > Naso > Naso brachycentron. The sequence continues at coordinate 5,771,946 of JAQFJA010000001.1, forward strand.
TACATTTTGGAGAAGCTGCTTTCAAAGTTCATGTCTTCTACTGCTTTTATGCTGAAAAAATATTCTCCTAAAGATGTCTGGTTTCCCAGACAGTATTGTTTGTGTTGAATAGAAAACATTCTGTTCTATAGAGTGCCCCTTATTGTGTTAACCACCTTGTTATGTGCTGTCGTGCTTTTCTACTGCTTCTTAATTTTTTGCACATACATAGTAAAAATATTTGTACAAAGGCCAAATTACCCTTGAGTTTGTTTTTCGCTTGTTTGATTTTTGAAGCGTCACTTCTTTTGTCGTCTTCTTCTTATCATCTTCTATTTATGTGTGACTGCCAAACCATAATCGCAGCGAACACCTTCTTGAGGATTATAACAATATTGTTCCCCTACAAATGAGTTTAAAGAACCTTATCTTGTTTTGAGCCACCTGTTGTGTGGGCACGTTTACTTAAGCGCGTGCTGTTTGTTCTTCCAGAAAAAGATGAGCAGCAGCATTGTGCGGAGGCTTGGCATCCCAGAATGCATCTTGCTAGTGACCCAGAGGATAACAAAGTACCCGGTGCTGATCCAGAGAATGCTGCAGCACACTAAAGGTCAGCTTTATGTCAGACTCATGTCTCTGCTAATCTATGTTTTTAATGTGTGTGCATAATAATGTGAATTATGGAGAGTGGAGAGAGGCCGTTTGTTTTAATCAGGACGACCCTGGCAACTACAGACTATTATACCAGGCTAACAAGGCAGCAATTAGTTCATTTAATAGATAAGTAGATAAGTAAGGTATGATTAGGTAAGGTATAATAGCATAATATGATTCAGAACATGTTCTGATGCATTATACAGGGCATACGTAGGGAGATTACGTGTTAGTTTCCAATGGTTTCTGTCTCTTATGACTGCATTCTAGTCTTTTCACTGCTCAAAACATTATTTCTAACTCTCAGTGCAGAATGCAGATTTTGAATCCAGTAAAGGAAAATCTTATTTTCACTCCCAAGTTCTCTCTTCAGGTTGAGGCTCTCTTTTACTAGGCTGCTTTATTTTACTTGGATCTAAAGGATTTGAATAGTAACAAGTGACAGCAAACGAGACAGAATAAGGCCAATCATTCCATTAGTATCAGGAAAATGTTGCTGGCTCATAGATCATTAGAGAATCAAGTTGACTCGGAGTTCAAACCACATGGAAACATTTTGGCAAGATGTTTCTCTTTTGGGAGAGTCAAGTTTTAAGACCTGTTGAGGTGCATGTTTTTGCACTGCAGTGAAATGTGTGTTGGTCAAATGCATAAATTAATTCTTGAAATCGTGCCCACATTCAAAAAGTTTAATTTCAGGATGACAACATTCATTTCTGAGCAACATCGATATCTGTCACATCATTTTAATCATGATATAAGACAAATTTATCTTGTCACTCTGGAATCTCTCCTTTAATAGGGTTTTAATTTATCTTTTTTTTCCCACATATAGTTTCGTATTTTGAATTATACATTGAATGGGTGTTTTTTGTATAAGAGCATACTATAAGGAGCTGAAATATTTCACAGCATATTTATATCTGATTGAAAGCAGCTCTTGTCAGCTGGCCTCCCACCGTGTACATTCTCTCTGATCCTTCCCCAAAGCCCATTTATAGTTGTATGTGGGATGGGGAAGCTCTGACTTAATCCCCAAGGTGCTTTAAGAAGACTCTCTCTTGCCAAGTCTGATATATGTATACTGAGTGAAAATAACACAGCACACTCATAAGTTTGAGATAGTATTTTGGTGCTTAGGAGCACTGAAGTACAACAACCACAGGAGGAAAATATTCCACTTTAGGGAAGAATATTACATTTTCCTTCAAAACCCAAGTGCTGAATACACAAGATGTATATCAGAGATGTATTGACTCTGAGACTTCTAGTGTGCAGAGCAGACCTACATGCCACTGGTGCTTTTATTACACAGTTCTACTCTTCTATTAAATAATATATATAAAAAAGAGGCTATAAAAGAGTCTTAAAATTCACTCTCTTTTTGACAAGCAAATCAGCCTCATAGCTAACATGAGCAACATAGTTTGACCAGGAGAGGAAGCTGAAACTACGTTAACATAACTTTAAAGGAATAGTTTTTTGGGTTTTTTTGTCTGTTTCTTTGTTTGTTTTTTGTAAATACATGCTGTTGTGCAGGGAGTTCAGTATGAGGAATGTGTAAATCCTCTCATTTGTCAGTAAAATATAAAGGAACAGAAGGCAGCTGGTTAATAAATACAAAGGAAAACAGCTGCTCTGACTCCGACCCAGAGTAACAGTCACCTACAACCCTGTTAAACGACAGCTTGTCATATTTACACATCAGGTTGTTGTTTTGTTTTGTTTTTGAATGAATTTAGCAAACAAACAAAAGTAATGAGCCAACAAGACTCATTGTGAAGCAACTCCGCTCAGGCCGTTTGCGCTGGCTCGTGTTTTATTTCGTTTGTTGTTGCTGTCTCTTTAAACGCCAGCTTGAACCGAGAACAAACGGTTGCAGGGGAAAGTTGCAGCGGAGTAAATTGGTCCGTCTCAGCTCGAGCTTGAGCCAACTGATGGTGTCGCTTGCAAACACTCTGTCGATAGGGCTGAGTCAGAGCATAAGGCACAAACAGTTAATAAGCTCGTGTGGACGTCACCTGTCTCTAAGAAGTTCCCCATAGACCAGCCGATCAGGACAGAGAGTACAGAGAACGTCACTGATTGGGCGAGAAGAACAGGGGCGAAAGGATTTTTACCAATCCTGAATACAGAGGCATGGGGGAAACACAGAGATCTCACGGTTCTCTCAGACCACGTCACTTATGAATAGCTGTCTATGGGTTATTATGACATTTTTTCCAAATTCAGTTCTGTCCAGTTTACTGTATTTGTACCAGTTGGTAGATTTGTTTTGCAGCAAAAGGGGAAGTCATCCATACGAGACAAAAACAAAAACATTTAAGACCAAGACAAAATACACAAAACAGGGCCACGACCAAGTAGGCTACTCAGAAGAAGGCATGCTAATCAGGACTTTGCAGAATAAGAAACCATAAGAAGGTTATAAAAACAACCAATGGAAAGCCTAGAAAAAAATATAATATAAGAGACTACAATTAAAATTAGTCAGATTTTCCATAAATAGTAAGTAAGTAAATAAATAAATTGAACTCAAAAAAGTTATTGATCACCCCAAAGTTACTGTCTGCAGCTTTGTTTAGCGCTCTGCAGATGTGCTGCTAAGCGGAGTGTCTTCCATTTGGACAGTCAAGCTGGATGTTTCCTTCTCTTTCTAGTTTTCATGCTATGCTAAGCTAACAACGTCCTGTAGGTAGCTTAGTAATACAGATCATGAGACTATGCATTAATAAATAAGTACACAGTTTAGATTCTTCACATTAAAGATTAATGTCTCTGTTGTCTTCTTTTTGCTTATCCCACTAATTTGAAGTGGGCGGAGCTCAGTTTGACAGATGGGATGTATTTCTGTGCATCAGTCACAGTGAAGCAGTGTTTGAATGAAAATTTGACGACAGTTGTGGAGTTGTTTGTTTATGTTCTAGGTGCAAGTCGATAAAATTGATCCAACCAGACCCACTCAGTCCAGACGAAGCATATTGAATGTTGTTGAGAATATTTAACCTGTGATGCTTTACAGAAAAGGTCAGTGCAGTGAAGACCACACCGTTTGATTGACAAGTGAGAAGCGAGAGTTTCATCTGTTTGGAAAAACACAACACAATTAAAAGTGCAGGAAATTGAAATAGTAACATCGGTGATCATCTGTGTGCATCTTCCACAAGGTTATACTCTACATTCTAAAATGAAAAAGTGGAGTCATTTTTGAAAATTATCCACTGTCCTTCTGAACAGAAAGTAACCGAACAATGTTGTGTACAAATGACTTAGACAGACAGGCTAAATGTGCAGAGCAGTGTGTATTTTTAAGTTACAATAATCTTTTGAGGAAAAAGTACACAACAAACTGTTGTGTGCAAACAGGGTTAATAATTTTGAGGACCACAAGTGTGAACAGCTCAATCTGCTCCGTGCATTCCAAATAGTATAGTTGCGAGAGTGATTATGTCAAAATAAAAGAGGCAAAACCACAACACACATGAAAGAAGTTTA
>JAQFJA010000001.1:5879434-5891417 GCA_029874485.1 Naso brachycentron
ATCAGCAAATATCTCTATATCTACATAAATCTGAGTGTCTGTCATTGAATGCATGAATGAACAAATTAACAATCGACCAGCTTGAAAATACACCAATCAATCTCCAAGTTGATTGCTGAGGTCATAAAAGATGCTGCTTGTTGTTCCTCCTTTGAAGAAACGCTCTGTGTACGGCTCAGTATTCAATAAATGTTTGTAAGTGAATCTCCTCAGTAACACTGATCTACAGCAGCTTCCACTGACAGTGTTAAGATGACAGGGTTTGATTCCAACATGCAGTGAAAGTGTGGCTGCTTATTGAACTTTAAGGCACATTAGACGAACCAAAGCATTGCTGGATGAACGACCGTCTATTCTATCGATCTCAGGGGGCCAAAGAGAGCAGCCAAACATCAGCTCTGGCTCCAGTCTGGCCTGGCACATCGATTTTACAAGCACCCAATACAATGCCCCCCATATCATCGCCAAGCTTGAAATGCATCATAAAACAGCTACATGGTGGTGGCATTTTCTGCCTCATAAAAAAGCCAAACAGAAAGAAGCCCTGCTAAGCCAGGCGGCTGCCACTGCTGAAGATATGAGGTCTGTTGCTAAAAACTCTGCCGTCACCCAGGCCAGTAAAGATCTGCTCAACAACTGGAGACCAAAAGATCAAACACCTACAACAAGGCTTAATATACAATTGAATAAGGCTTAGTGGATCAGCTTGAAGCTCCTTACTCATAAGACTAGATGGAACAATAATCCCTGTGAGGAAATTAGTTTGTTGAATTACACAGAAATAGCACACAAGAGTTTTAAACAGAGGCAACCTCATATCTGTAAACAATGAGAGTGTGCAAACAATGAAAAAGTGTATAAATAAATTAAAAGAAAGAAATAATTTCAAATACACATAGCACAAATAAAAATAGACTACACACGCACACACGCACACACACACACACAAGATACATTTAATTTATAAGCTAGCTCAGATGCAAGAAATCAAATGGAAACATTTAAAGGAAAACTGCACTTTTTGGGTGTTTAGCTTATCATCCACAATCTCTATGTAAGACAAGAACATAGATGCCTTTCCCTTCTCTGTGTGTTCAGTTGGTCGCTAGATAGTCGCCTCGTGCTGGCAGTTTTGCACATTTAATGAAAGTAGTGGGGATTCATTTTCATTTCATTTATCTATGCGCACCATTAGCAAGAAAACAAGAACAGAAAACAAAATCATAATAGAAAAGGAAGGTGCCGGAGAGGTTTGAAACCCAATTGGGCTTATAGAATCACCTCACCCAGTATGATACAGTGGGATACAATGTAGTAAAGGTATATACAATATATGATTAAGTTAACAAATTAACAGAAAACAAAGAAACAAGCCACCAAAAAACAAAACAAAAATAAATAATGAGTGTAAATGTTTATGCACATATGTGTTTGGTAGTGGGAATTTTGTAAGTGTGTGTGTGTGTGTGTGTGTGTGTGTGTGTGTGTATGAGTTACATGATAAGACTAAAGGCTACATTGTAAGCTATTGGCTTGATTAATCAGGACGGTTCCTAATCTGCGTTTAAAGTTGCGAAAAGATGTTGATGTTTTGGCTCTATGTAGGTTATCATCCCACAGCAGTGAACCTCTGTAGGTGAAAGAAAACTGACTCTGCGTGGTACAGCAAAAAAGGGGGATGTAAACTGTCAAAATGTCTAGTATTGGATTTGTGAATTTACATTGGAAAAGTTATTTAAAAGATTTGGGCAGCAGATTCGGTAGATACATATATTTGTAAATGAAAATGCACGATTGGAGTATGTTAATGTTGAAAATGGACAAGATATTGAGTTTTTTAAACAGAGGGCCAGATGGAGCCGGGTAATTTGAGAAGGTGGCTAGCCTTACAAATTTCTTTTGAGCAATAAGCCATTTCTGAAGATTGGTGGCATATGTGAGTGCCCAAACAATGTTACAGTACTCTTGATAAGGATAAATTAAATGGTAATATACGATATGGAAACAATTCTGATGAACCAAGCCACAATTTTTTCTGATGACACCAATGGATTTCATTCCTTTATTATCAACTAGTTGAATATGTTCTTTCCAGGACAGCTTTTCATCTATCAAGACTCTGAGAAATTTAGCAAATGAGACCTGGGTCAAGTTAGTCTCACCAATTGAGAGCTTAGCACTGGATTTACAATTACGTTTATTTTTGCCTGTAAATACAATACACCATTACCATCCTCTAAAGCCCCTTAAACACACCCAAATAATCCCTAGCATGCTCAATCTATGTATTGTGGCCTGCATATTAACTACGCTATAGGCACATTGTTACTGTATGAGTAAGTACCAAAGAACTTCTCTTTTGGATATAGTGACACAGCACCTAGTTACTACCAATGGCATTGGATCTGTTACTACATCACTGTTGAGAGTGAATTGTTTCAAACTCCGAGTAGTGGAAATAATTAGCTTTACATGAGTCATGGCTGGTCTATATGTGGTGGAGGGTTGTGGCAATAAGCCGAGGGACTGATCGAATTTGAAATTCCACGTAACCAACCAAGAATCCGGACCAGCTGAAACAGTGGATACTTGCTCTCAACATAGACCCGACGACATCGCAGAGAAGACTCAGCAAGATGCTCGTTTGCTCTTAACATTTTTCATGTGAAGACCAGCAAAACGAGGAACAAAAGTCTTATCTTAAAGGATACAACCATCCCGTCTGTCGGCATCCCAGTGAGAGTGGACGTGGTAAGTGACTGTTTTGTATGTTCTTACTTTGTCGGTGTAATCTTTAGCACTAACGTTACATGTTTAGGTTATGAGACTAGCTGAAAATTTCACTCTGCTGGATTAGCCTAGTAACGGCATGTAGATGGAGCGTTTTGGAGTTTTTAGGATTTTGTAGATTGTAGGATTTTTAGGGGCTTTAGAGGGCAGTAATAGTGTATCCCAACTACTTCCATTGAACGTGCAAAACCACCTGTGTGAAGTGGCTATCTGGTAACCTACCGAACGCACAGAGAAGGTTAAGGCATCTAGGCTCTTGTCTTACAAAGGGATTGTGGATGAAAGGCTAAACCTGCAAAAAAGTACAGTTTTCCTTTGAGTGTTTTTGAGGTTTTTCTAGATCTCAAAGCCTTCTTAAGCAAATACTTTCATGTTCCTCATGGCAACTGAGCAAACTATCTACTGATTAAGTTCAAGAGAAGTTGTTGAAAGCACCTGAAAATACTAGTTAGCAGACTTTGAGTTAACAGCAGTCAAGAATACACTATTATGTTTATCTTTTTTTAAATTGGAAAACATTTAAAATTGCAAGTGATACTCTTATAAAACAATAATATAAACAGTAAAAATAAATAATCACAGCATAATTCTGCATATATGGAACACAAATATTTGCATGCGCTTAAACAATTTTACAGTGTAAAAAGACAATGTGTCTGTGTCTACAGGCATTTACATATGTGCATGTATTACTACCATGTTGTTTATCTAGTAGATGTTTTCAGATTCATGACTGTGGGTTTGGATGTTTATGAGCCTACCAGCTGTTTACATTACCAAAAAGTAACATTTTGTATAGATATTAAGAAAGACCAGCATTGGGAAATGATTCTTTGAAATACAAAGAAGTACTTTAGCTGAAAAAAGCAGGATGATGTTGGGGAAGGAACATCAGTATAAATCATAGGTTTGAAACAACCACCAACAAACATAATTCTTTAGTCATGCACAGAATGCTGCTGTAAAAAATGGTGCGAATAGATGACCAAAGGTTTAATCCCCACAGGTGCTTTTCAATGACAGTGTGTCTAGTGTCCTTGAGTAAAGAAGCGAACCTGCTGACTGGTGAAGTTTGTACATTGGAATTTACTCCTACTTCTGTCAATATGAATCTCATCCAGTCAGACAAGTGTGTGTCTGGATGATGTTTGTTCTGTTTACACCCCCTCAGAGGTGTCCTTATCTTCCATCATAATCTGAAAAACACATTTCTTTGCTAAGTACTGGATGTCCTTTTCTCCTCTAAATTATATAGTTTTCCTCTCATCTTCTCGCAGCCAATCTTATTGTATTCATTTCTCTTTTTTTTTCTTTTCTACATTTCTCATTTTCCATGATCATTCTAGAGTCTCAGTTATATATCAGACAGTTGTGACCTTTAACTTTTGATTTCTTATAGGCAACTCTAGGCAATGTCAGTCCACCACGTTTGTGTGTTTGACTTTTGCGATTGCCTGACTTTTCTTGTAGTGCCAGTCTGAGGTTGACATTTTATTTTTGAGTTATAAGTATGAACATCTTTTGCCATTAAATTTGGTGCATCAGTGTTCCCTGAAGGATGACATGTGTAGTGATCCCTGACCCTTACAGTGCCATCATCAGGTCAAAATTTTACTTTGTCCAATACTTATATAATATCTTCAAAACTCTGACTTTTATATCACATTCAGCCTTACTTTGTTTTTGGTACCACGTAATAAGCAAATGTTAGATGGCTAAACTGAGATGGTGAACACGGTAAACCTGCACAGTGCAAAAAAGAGGGCTTCTCACTAGGTCTGACAAGCACATCGAAGCACACCGAAATGTCAGGACATAAACACATACGAACACATAAACAAATAAAGAAAAAAAAAACTACACAGCAATTTAGATACCTTGTTGCCTCATTAAGATTGAAGGAACCTTTACTGAGAGATTATGTGTAGGACTGTCTTGACTATTCAAAGTTACGATGGTGATGTGTGACCAAAGCTTTTCAAAGTTACAACTAGCTGTGCATTTTCATGTTGCGGGTCAGACTACAGCATATGAAAGAAAGACTGTCGAGTGAAAAGAATGCTGCTGAATTATAAGCATTTTATTCCTGAGTATGTGATCAAAAAGGAAAACCACTTGCACTTAATCCAAAGCATTTATAGTCAGTTGGACTGACTCAGTCTCATTTGTTTGAGTTGGAGTACACAGAACAATACAGCAGGCTAAGCCAAGAATGGCTAGACCAGGATGAATTAGTTATCTGATGTTGTAATGAATGTGCAGGCTACCTAATATATTGAAATGATTTCCAGCTTTTTTAATAGTGAGTGATCAGAAAACTGTAATCAATGTGTCATGGCACACTGTCTCTGATTGGCTATCCTGTATGGCTATCAGGCTAGGGGGTGGGCTTACCTGGTCAATGCTGGTGAAAATTTAAGGAAGGGCCAAGTTGATAACTACGAGAGAACAGGTGGGAGATGCCAAGATAGTGAGGAGTTGCCATCTTTAAAACATTTTCAGCGCAAAGTTTAGTTTTTGAGTTTTGTGTGCTCGTCAGTGTAAATAAAAATTAACTGATGATAGAGTCCAAACAGTAAAGGACACCATTGGGTCACGGGCAATGCTTGCTTAAGTGAACCAGGTGGATGCCAGAGAAGAGCTGCAGTGGTATGTTAAACCCACTTTTCCTTGTCCCTTAATCTGAAGGCAAGCCTAACTAAAAATATAAAATAATAAAAAGATGACACTAAAGTCAAGTCCCTGGGCTTGTGTTAAATACTGTCTTTTATCTTTAAAATTCAGTTGCTTTAAGTTATGAAAATAAGCGAACAAACTATGCTGTATTATTCTAGCCCGTTTATTCAAAATGTATTGCCTGAAAATCACATTTTCAGCCTGCAACTGAATTACAAAAATATATGCATGTGACTGTGAGTGAAGATTCTGTATTATGTACTATTAATAAAAGTGAAATGCACTGAAATTGTGTGTGCAACAGTAATAGAGTAGCTATGTGGGTGCATGTGACTATGACTCATGCACATGCATGTCAATGAGCAGGGACTCGCACGTCAAGTTTGCACAGGGCCCTCGCACCCTCCTCCTGGTGAGTATGTTAGCATTCTGATGTATTTAGTCAAATGCACAGAGCTGCAAGAATGGCTGTTATATAATACCTAGTAAACATGCCATATGCCATCATGTGGTGTTATCACTCTACTGGTATATTGGCCCATTGTGTCCTGCAGCCTGCCTTTTCAAATCTATTGGCTGCTTACTGCAGTAATGTAGTACCCATCAGGGGTCTTTGATGTCTCCACCATCGTTTTCATTGTAAAGATTAATAAACTTTAGTCATTTTCATATTTTCTAAATAGTTTATCTTATTTGTCTTTAGTTGTAGCAGCATTCAGTAGCTCTGGTTCCCTCTTCACTGTTAGAGAGATTCCTGTGCCTCTTTTTACTACAGAATCAAATCACTGTATCAAATGGCTGCTGTGAGGAAGGCTGGGTTATGTGGTTGGTCTTAGAGCTCTACAAAGGTCAGCAGCATGTGATTGTTCTGGAAGTTTCTAGATCGGCTGATATTATTCTACGAATATCTGTAAATAACAATGGCCTTTTTTTCTCTCTCTCTCTTTTCCTGTAACTGAACTGTTTATGAAAGTCTCCAATGTTGACGATACTACTGGATGGACCAGTAATGCCCACCTGTTGGGTTCCTGGTTCCGGTCTTAAAGAGTCAAAAATTTGATAACCTGAATTTAAGGCCTTAAAATATCTTAAAAAATCATAAAATCCATAAAATGTTTGAAATACAATTTCGGCATGTCTTCAAAAATCTACTAACTTACTAATTGCTTTCATTTAATAAAAGAAATGCATTAATCTTGCTTTTAAATGTTTTGTTTTTACACTGTAACAAAAATGGAGCTTGGTAAAAGTTCAGTCAGGAAGACTATCTCATCTCAATCTCATTTCTATCCAGTCACTCACCAACACGCTGTCCTCTAGCCAATCACCTGCTAGCTGTCAAACTTCATAAATGTCCTCTATCTCTGCTGTCATTCAGCTGTTATTTCAGTGTCACAAGGAATTTCGTGACCCACCTCTGTCCCTTCACCACCTCAACCATGGATGCCTGGCCATCCTCAATCAGATACAGAAGCAGAGGTTTCTCCATAATGATGTGGTCCCAACATTGAGCTCCCTCTCAGCACCATCACCAGTGTCTAGGCTCCAGGGGAAGTTTCCTCATCTGGAAAAGCACTAAACTTCTAAGACTGCTTCAAATGATGACCTACTTCCTGCCGAGGTCTAAGCGCCAAAGTCTACACTGTCAATTTACAGTAAAATTTCTTAAATTCTCTGATCTCGTTCTTTTCTTTTTAATCTCTCCTAATTGATCTGTAAAATGGAACCAAAATGTAATAACTGGGGAGCACACCCATCTTGTGCAGCATGTGAAGCAGTCAGGAAAGGTGTGAGAGAGTGTTGTGCTTAAAGGTCTTAAAAAGTCTTACGTTTGACTTATTGAAACCAGCAAATAACCCGTATGAACTAGAGAGGTAATATGAAGAGTGCTACTCATTTTTGGAGTAGTTCATGTTTGCAAAGTTTAAAATCAGACCCCCTCTTAAGAACTAGCTTGGCTGACAGATGTGCCAAGCCTGAACCAGGATACATTTTATTTTTGCTCAGTTTTTTCCTGCTGAAATTTTAAGTAAAAAACAAGAAAGACAAAACCCATTTTTGGTGTCCTCATTAATATCTCATGGTAACTGAATAAACCATGAGCGTGTATCTGTTCCTATTTGCAGAGAGCACTCTGACTCACCCATTTCACAGATGACAACTTCCACTCTAAAATCCGTACTAGCTTAAAATGGGCATGTAAAATAAATATAGTAAGCCTACAGGTAATGTGTGCATTGGCATGAAAGATTCAAAACCTTTTAGGTAAAGCCTCGGCTGTTTCACCTGTGAGCTTTTACAGCCACAGTGATCCGAGTTGGCTGTCAAAGCAGAGAAGCTAATGGAGATCACACACGCAAAACCTACCACGCACTCTCTCTGCACAATAGTGCTGAGCCATCACGATAAACAAGGCGAGCATTGGTTGACCAGTTAAAGCATAAAGCAATTACAGGACACCAAAGTAGATATGATATATCCCCTGAGAACAGCATTCTTTCCCATACAGTTTATGGTACCGTCAGTTTGCATTCATCTTTTAATTTGCTGCCCTCTTTTGGCGAAAGTAGGCAATTGTCTCTGAAAGCTAGGTAAACTACTAACAGAAGATATTCATTATTTTAGTCATTTTCCTTTGTGTAATTGTGTCCCATTCGCAAGCGCTGGGGTTGAAGGGAGAACAGCATTTTTTGGATGTTTGTGCATCAGTCCTTGGATTTTTGATGGATGATGGAAACAAAACAGCCCTCCCACTAATTTGAATGTAGCCATTCATGTAATGCATTGAGAGTACTAATGCAAAGGACCCAACCAAAAACAGAACAAGTTTGGAGAAAAAGTCCAGCAAGGTTCAATGTAGGGCTTCAAGTTTAGCGATCAATGGAGGAGGACGCGATTCTTGGTGCCCCTGCTATAATCCTTTTAAAAGTCCCTCAATTTTTTTATTTGGGTGTAACTCTTCTCTGAAACTTCAGCTTGGACTTGTGACTGTTCAAGATGCCTGCTCTGTACACCGCATCCCCACCCATAGTGACTCATCAGCTGCAGCAGATGGAGCTGTCTTTGTCCTCAGATTTATGGTCGCATCAGATTTTAAGGCAGATCTGCTCTCTTCACTTCGTAACAACATGGCGGCTATTATCAAGACAGAGCTGCAAGCGGCTCTTGGTGAAAATTTATCCTCCCTCAAGACGGAGCTACAGGTAGTGAAATTTGAATTATCTGTCAGTATTACCACTATTCAGTCTGATGTGAGGGCTCTGAAGAACACAGTACGTGTGATGGAAACCTCACTTGCTACCTGCACTGATGACATTGTTGCTCTGCAGCCTTGAGTGGATCTGTCTGCTAAACTGGTTGAAGTGGAAAATAAATGCGAAGATCTTGTGGCTAGGTCATGGCGCAATTATGTAACAATAGTGGGTGTTCCTGAGCCAATGCTTCTACAGCTGCAGCTATCTCCACTCTGCTCAAGGATGCTCTCAACCTTGGCAAAGAACCCCTCCAGGACCTTGCTCATCGCACTCTGCAGCCGAGGCCGAAACTCGGTGAGCATCCCAGCCCTTATCATCACTTGACTACATTATCATGTGGATTGTGTTGACATTTAGCGGCAGGTCAGAGCCTGCCGCGAAACGGATTAAGATCTGGGACAGGTTCATCTCTATTTTTCCTGACCACACCGCAAAGACAGCCCATGCCAGTGCCCATGCCGCCTTCGATGACGTCTGCTGCCAACTCCATGAGATACCCTGAGATACCGGGGATACGATTCGGACATCTGTATTTCAGAGTCACACTTACTTGTTCATCAGTGAGGTTTGTAAGCTGGAATATTAAAGGTATGGGGGGACACCTTTAAAAATTCGAGAGTATTTGCTCATTTAAAACATCTCAAAGCTGGCATAGTGTTTATGCAGAAAACTTATATGTGTACCACAGATCAGGTCAGGTTGAAATGCCCATGGATTTCTGAGGTGTTTCACTCAGATTTCATCTCTAAAGCCAGGGGAGTGGCCATTTTAATTGACAAGTCTACTTATTTTTCATCTTCTGAAGTTACATCTGATACAAATGGCAGGTTTCTACTTGTATCTGTTTCATGTCCCTGTACTATTAGTAATAAATATTTATGGCCCAAATTTTGATGACCAACACTTTATAAATAAACTGAACAACTTCCTTTATTAAATAACAGCTATCCTACATTTGGAGGGGATATGAATTGTGTTATCGATCCCAAGTTAGTAGTGCTGTGACGTTCACGAATGAACCGATTCTTTTGAATGGCTCGTTAACATGAACGATGGGAACCGAGTCACAGCTGGCTCCCCTCAAAGAGCCATAAATCCCATCGCTACAAGTTAAATCACTCTAATCCCAAAACCCTATCTCCATCAGCAATGTCAAGATCACTTTCTGATTCATGTCTAAAAAGGGTTGCACTGATCCCTGAAGAATCTATAACCCCTCTACAAAAGAAGATTCTGTTTTTCGAAGATGCATGTCTTTTTCTTGCATTGATTGTTTTCAAATTGATACCAAATTAATTTCAAGTTTCAAATATTTCAAGTGTTGACAGCTAAATATGAACCTATCGTCATTTCTGACTGTGCCCTACTCTCTTGTGATACTCACTTCCCACTACAACCCCGGTACTCATCATTTTGGAGGTTTAATACTTTGCTTTAGTCAGACGATAGATTTAATACATTAATTGGGCCCTTAGTTGATGGTTTTATTGCTATTAATCAGAACCAGACAAAAACAATCTCTTGCTCATTGTTGTGGGATTCATTAAAGTATACTTATGAGGCCAAATTATATCTTTCTCTGCACATCACACTCACTCACTAAAACCCGTAAAGCCAAATTGCAAGAATTTTCTGTTAATATTAGAAAATTGAATCAGCAAATAGCCACTTAGTGACTTCTTGAACGCCATGTTGAGCTGCAGACTGAATTTGATCTTATTACTACTACTGATGCTGAGCACCTTCTCTTGTGTTCATGTTCTACATATTACCTAATATAGCCCACCAACTTCATCGCAGGCCAGCCTCAAGGATCATCCCTCAGACGAAAGATTCATCAGGCACACTATACACGGACACTACTGCCATTAACTGTTTTTCTGTAATTTTATTCATCTTTGTATAAATCTGAAGCTTCATCCAAAACTATTGAAATGACTTCTTTCTTAGATAGCATCAATTTTCCTGTTAGAAATCCAGATAATGCTAAAAAACTTGACTCACCATTGACTTTAGATGAAATTAGGCTTGCTAATAAAAGTATGCAAAACAACAAAGCTCCTGGCTGGGACACATTTCCAATTGAATTTTTCAAAAGATTTCAGTCTAAATTGGCACCAATATAACTTTCAGGTATTTTTGCAGAACGGTTCTTTCCTTTCCACTTTAAGACAAGCCTCCATTAGTCTTCTTCTAAAAAAAGACAAAGGCCCAAATTCTGCAGCTCCTATGATAAATGTGGATGCTAAGTTCCTGGATAAGGCTCTGGCCCTTCGTTTGGAAGGTATTCTCCCTTATTTAGTTTCAAATGAACAAACTGGTTTTATAGAGGGATGTCACTTATTTTATAACATCCGTACCCTCTTAAACGTTATCTACTCTAAAATCTTTGAAACAACCACTTAAGTACTGATTTCAGTCAACGTTACAAAAGCATTTGACAGGGTCGAATGGGACTACTTGCTCAATGTATTCATTGAATTTGGCCTAGGTAATGTATTTATTTCATGGACATGCCTAATATACACATCTCCACAAGCTTGTTTTTCCATCAGCAGCATTCACTCCTCTTTTTTCACTCTGTCTTGTGGCACCCGTCAGGAATGGCCTTTATCCCCCTTACTCTTTGCATTAGCAATAGAGCCTTTGTCAATTCATGTTAGGACCTTCCCCATTTTCTCTGGAGTATCATGACTAGGGATGTAATTCAGGCTTTTACTTTATGCTGATGATTTATTGTTGTGTGTTTCAAATCCTCTTCAGTCTGTACCAGCAATTTTATCATTTCTCCTGAGATTTGGCTCATATTCTGGTTATAAAGTTAATATTTCTAAGAGCCCATGCTATCCTATTAATGCTCCGGCATTACAACTGAAACAGTCTGATATTCCTTAGTATCTGTATCTGAGGATCAATGTAAACAGAATGCATACGTCTCTTTCCTCTGACGATTACTCCCCTCTATTACCTAAACTCAGATCTGACCTTCAAGATGGAGTTTACCTCTTTCATTGACTGAAAGAATTAACATAGTAAAAATGAATATTTTGCCCAAGTTTCTCTTTTTATTCCAGTGCCTCCCTGTATTTTTACCAATTTTTTATTTATTTATTTGCATGACAAAGGCCTAAAAACTTGGAAGATTTGTAAAAGGGTAGCATTTTTCATAGTTTTGCAGATCTTTAAAATCTTTTTCCTTTTTTTTTTTTTTTTTTCAAGTCAGACATTGGGCCCTAGTTTTGTGGCACGGTGCGGGGTGGCGC
>JAQFJA010000001.1:5911769-5922539 GCA_029874485.1 Naso brachycentron
CTGTTCCCTTAAAAATCCCAACCATCTTCCAAGTTTCCCACATCCCTGCAGCAGTGCTCTGATGACCCTTTGATTGACAGGTCAGCGAATGAGGGGCAGTACCTGGGAGCCTTAGAAGCCTGGGATTGGACACGAGCTGTCTGTGTGCATTCTAATAAGACACTGCCTTCCAGCGGAATTGGACTCACAGCAGTCCAAGGTTAATCTAGATGTCAACACCTGCTGAGTGTGCAGGGGGTTGCTGTGAGGTGACGTCTCCCATCTTCTCCTCAGCTGTGGAAACTTAATGTGGCAACTGATTCCACCCTCCCTCCAGGAGCAAGTGTACAGGTTGGCATTTCAGTGCTTCTGTGCATGACTGTTACCCCTGGCACTTTGGCTGCTGACCTTCTTACTGGCTTGCTTGATTGCTTCCCATCTACCCTGGCCACACTCCCAACCTCCTCCTCACATTCTCACCAGCATGTGAAGAGTTCATCTTTTAGGATGGTGTAAATAAAGTTAGGCTGGGAATGGGAACGTTATCTTGTTTAATTCCTCACATAAGAATGTAACATATAGGAAATTACGACGTGGCAAGCTGCTGAAAATAAGAACAAACAATTAATTTTTTTAAAGTCGGGCTGTGTTTTTTTAATTGCTCCACATACAAATAATAATGTAAAATTTAGACAACGTAAACTGCCATGTGCAAGTGTGAGCAATGAGTCCGAATACATTTAATGAATCAAGCAGGCTAAATTCAGGATGTGAATAATATTAGACTTTGTGAATGATATGATGAAAATCTTAAGGATTACACCTTTAACACTGTCAAATGCGACTTTCCCAGAATCACAGCAGGGCGTCCATGTGGTCATGATGCAATTCAGTATCGATTTCCACACAGACGTTTTTCAAAATAATGGTTTTACTAAGATCTAACATTATATGACACACTTTCTGTCAGCTGCAGCCAGAGGTACAGTTAGACTGTCAGACAGGCAGAAGGGAAAGAAATGAAAGTGAAATAGTGTGCAGAAAGTAGTGATGCATGTTATGGTAAAATAGTTCCAAGACCCAGTTAAGAAAAAAAACTGTGTCAATATGTGACTCAGATTCAAAGTATAACTACTGTGTCTTTGTAATAATGACACACAGGGAGTAACTGACAATTTAGAGGCATATAGAAAAGTAATTTTCTTGCACATAGTGCACCTGCATAGCCCTGCAATGTGTTGTCTGCTTTTGATGGGCATCGCCCCCCCTGAGACCTGCCAGTATCTACAGCACGTTCAAATGCTTTTATGCAAGATTCCACGAAATGACACAAACATTACAGTTAGATTTGAGGAAGCTGCCACATAAGTTTAAAATACTTATAATCTTAAAAAACAAAACTAACTGACCTAAATGGTTATAATGGTATAATAGTTTAATAGTGTAGTTGTCCTTTATCGCTTAAAGACATGCCAACAGCTGAATGAGGGGAGAGATTCCCGTGCAGATTTGGTATTCAAATCAGCTTCAACACAAGCCCTCAAGACTATCAATTCCCTTCAGATTTCACTTGAAATAAGGGCATTCCCTTACATAATACACCAGCAGTTAATGTGTAGCCCGAAAAGCTAAGAGATACACTTTTAATACTGTACATGCAATGGCTTGTCTCAAGTGCAGCAGCTCATCCAGAGCAAAAACAGCCAAAGCATCATCACTGAGTATCACCAGCTTGACCCCCAACAATTACTATGACCACACACCGTATTTAGGCCACACCTGAAGCAACAAAATCTCATTTCACCGGTAATTGTCACCCGTTCCCAAACAGTGGAGTCACTTAACCCCCAGAAACCCTCTAAATCCCCCCGATCCTTCCTGTCACACTCGCTTGTCTAATCCTGCCAGCACACCACCTCTTTTGCATTTTGTCAAAATTCATTTATTTTCTCCGCAGATCAACCTAATTAGAAGGAAGGCTTGTGGTGAAAATACGTCTTTATTGCTGTCATCATCAATATCACACTACTTATCTGGGTCATTGCGCACTGATTGGCTGCATGGCTAATGGAGTGGAAATTTTTCATTTTGTTTCTAGCCTTTCATGTTTCAAACGCACGCCCATTGGGGAAACAATGTGCATATTGGAGTGTGTAAACAGTTAAAAAGGTCTCCTTTCCCCACAAACACCTTGTTGTGGAGAGAAGAAAAAGAGATGCAGAAATAGAAAATAGGCAAGATAAAGGTTAGCCTGTCTTCTGGGGACTGAAGGCTCTATTCAATCACACTTGATAAGAAAGCCTTGGGGATTAGTCAAAGGCATTCTCCCTGGGTGGTGAGAAGGCAGCTCTGGGTTCAGGTACTCAACAAAAACTCTGTTTACAGTGCAACAGCACCGGAGACTGCTTTGAGGCAGAACAGAAGATTATGATTTCTCAACTTATCATGCGGAAGGAATCATTTTTGATCAAACAGCGGTGGGCAATTTCGTATTCAAGGTCAGTACATTTGCTTGCGTGTTTGCGAGGAGACTTAGCAGCAAGGTAACGGAATGTTCATTTAATGAGCTACAGAATATCTCCTCTTTGTTTGTACAACCTCTTCCTCACGAATAAGCTCGCCTCCTCATCTTTGCACCAAAGAGCAGATGCAGAGAAGCCTCAGCCCACATTTCCTGTCCTTTTTTTGTATTTTCTATAAAGCTGCCACAGTTATGAATAAAGTTCAACACATGCTTTTATCCAAGGCAAGCTGACACAGCTGAATAGAGTTTAGGATTATTTTGACGAAATAGGACGGACCATCTTCAGTGTGGGGAGTGAATCATTTCCTTGTAGTCATTTTGTGTTTCTGAAAGACACAGATGATGGTGAGTCACAGACGGCATACTTAAAGGTGAATGCATTTTTAAAAGCAATTTAGAGTGACGCTTTTTCTGTATATGTTTGGATTGTCGTTCGAGTGGCTTGGCTGTGTCGTAGCACTTGATGCTGACAAGCAATACTGGAAAGACGAGGAGCAATCTGCCTGAAAAACACATATTATTCACTTCGAATACACTCTCTCAGCATGAGCTTTCACATCACGTGCATGGGGGACTGTTCACTGCAGCAGTCAGCTGGAATGTATGAGAAGAAAATACTAATCACCTTGACTTCAGCAAATTAACACTGCTTGGCAACTGAGAAACCAGCAGTAGCTGCAGCTTAACAAGTTATATGAACAGTTTTCATCACATTGGACTTAATCACACCTTAATCTGTCAAATTTCCCTGTAGAACACAGTAATGAACTGAAAAGAGACCACATTGCCCCCCAAACCTCGCTAACAAAACATTCTCCTTCATACATACCCTGATTTTAATGGGACATTCTGAGTTTCAGTGAGTATGTATAGTGCAACCTGAAAAGAGTTCATATTAGTGGATTTTTGTCTCTCCCATTCTTATTCTTTGTCTCATTTCTATTCAGAGGATCTTTGTTTGCTAAATCTGGAACAACACTTACCATAATTTGGGAGATTTTGGGGATGTAGACCAGAAGTACAGTGGTACCATCATGCATTGTTGAATCCCAGAGCTTTTCTCCCAAGACACAACTGCTTCTAAATGGTTGTGTTGGTTGGTTATGACTATGAGTTAAAATTCTGAATCAATCATGAGGGCTGTACTGTGTGTAGCTCTTATTGTGTCTGTGATTTTCTTGCAGTTGGTTTGTACAACAGACAGCAATCAGTGGTGCTGAACTAGCAGATAGTGAGCTGCAGCCCCACAGTATACAGAAAAGCAAATAATACAGATAGGGATGCATGTTCACATTGTTCCTAGCAGTAGTTCTTGACAGAAATATTAGAGGAGTCAACTGAACCCTGCATGTCATGCAACATAGAGTTACAGTAACAATAACTGTGAGGAAAAATGTCAGAAAGTAGAAAGTGTTGTAAAGAGTTCACCCACTGCAAGCTCAAACTTTCATCACTTATCCACAGATCCATGCTTCTTCCAGGCAAAATAATTAAGCACTAGATCACTCTCATATTAGTTGTAGTATATAATGAGTATAGATACTGTGAGGTGATAACCGATTAATTAAGACACAGTAGGAACCACCCACTGGTTTTACTATGGTTTGTAACTGTGATAAATTTATTTTTTAAATGATTTTAGGAAGTATAGCACCTTTACATTAGGGAGATGAAACAGCAAACTTATCAGTGAATCAAACTGCCAGACTTGTTAAGCCAAAATAAATAAGTGAATAAATAAATAAATAAAAATTAAAAAACACATCTGAGAAGAATGGAAAGAAGAAAGAAGTTTGACACCCTTTTCCGCATATTTGTAATAAATTTAACTGTAAGTGCAGATTACAACCGTTATCATGAAGTGTTTGATACTAAATTCTGTTTAATCAAATGGTCTATATTTAGATGATGCTAGAGCCTGCAATGACTGTATGACATCTACACAAACAGTGCCAGTCTATACATTACACTAAATGAAAGTGCATGCTACTTGTGACACATGAATTAGACCTTCAAACAAAGAAGAAATTTCTATTTGTTCTTCATGATTCTTGTCTTTAAGTATTTACTTTATGGGCCCTATTTTCCACCCGGCACAAAGACAGTGCACAGTGCAGCGCAAGTGTTCCTTCTGTTCTCCTACCGACATAGCTGTCATTTTCACACCCGTGCCCGTGTTGTCTAAATAGCAAATGTACATGCGCTCATCTGCACATATGGGATTGTTGATATTAAAAGGAGTTGTGGTTGGACACATTGTTGGCGCATTGCTTTCTTGAGGCACCAGAAAGCATCTGACCAAGTGACCAACAAAAACCATGTCTGAAGTCTATGAGATATTGTTCTGCTATTTTGAAGGCGCACTTTTTAGATGCGTATACACAGGCACATTCACAAGGCGAGTACATTCTGCTTGTGTCACATGGGGATGTACATGCAGTAAAAATATGAAGTATATCATATAACACAACATACAGAGATGACTGCTGCTCCCATAGATAATCTGCTCGCACGTTTTGACCTTGCACATGAGTACATCTGTTTTCTCATCGCTAAGGTGTTTCTTGTCCAATTGCATTGGACTTTTACATGGGATGAGAGACGACAAACTGATTGGTTTAATCTGTGTTACATCTAAAACAGACCTATGTTTAATTAAGGAACTAAATCGATCCCCTTTGTGCCTTGTGCCTAGCTTTGTGCCCCAGATTATGCGCTGTGGAAATAGCAAAGTGAATTTGGACACAATTTCGACTATATGCCGTAAAACGTCAAAATAAGGCCCACAGTCTTTCCTTGTACTTTTTTGTTTATATGTTTAAACAAAAACAACTAAATTTCTACTTGGCGGTAAAACTTGTGGTCTGGTTTTGTTTACCCTGTGTGCGTTTCTTATGCTGATGTTACATGCTGCAGTTAGGTTGTAACTGGACACTTGAGACACTCCAGACTAAACCACAAATATGAGAATGCACACACACACACACACTCACTCACAGAGAAACCCAAACACACAAAACACTGTGTAATTGCAAATCAATAAGCAATTAAGGCACCGCCGTCATAACACACTGCTTACTGACCTCAGATCCCTTGGCACTGTCTGTGTCTCCATTTTCCTGCTGTTTGTAAGAGGGCAGCTGAAACAATAATGGAATGTGGACACTGGCCAATGAAGCATGTAGCAACGATAAAGCTTCAATGCCTGTGTTTCCTTTTGTGCATCGTCAGACTGTGAAGTTACATTTCACTGTGATGGATTATCTCTTTCAAGAAATTCAAAGAACATAACAAAATATATGTTCATACTTAAGGGAACAAAGTTTTACACAAAGAGCCTCACAAGCTGCTGGGATTTCATATCAAGTAACTTGGCATTGTGGGGCATTTGATCCAAGTTGATCATATGTACCATTATACAACATCTTCCCCAGTTCAATTCCAGTGGGGGACCGATTGTTGCATATCATATGCTCTCTCTCTCTCCCTTCCCTGTATGTCCGCCTGCTATCAGCTGTCCAATAAAGATAAAAAGAAATGTTTTAATAACTAACCAAGCAGCATGTTCGTTTCTTCAAGAATGACACATAAAGTACTTCTACACACGCAGGCACTTAACCTGCAATTGTTCATTTGCTTGGCCTAGCAAGTGCCATATCAGCGTTAGGCTTACTGTTCCCTTGCCACATTTTTCTATGGGGGTTAAATTTAAGAGTAAATCTTCTGGCAGACCAGATGTGACAAGTCTCTCTCTTTTTTTTTTTTTCAAATTTTTGGGAGGAAGGAGATGAGGGCCTTTGGCAATAAATGAGTAAAAAATGTAATACTGGGACACATAGCAAAAGAGTAAATCCTGGTTCCAACCTGATCATCAGAATTAATGACGGCATTAAGATGCATGTCTTTTACAAAGTTATGTTTTTTGGGGGGTTTTTGCTGCTTTTCTATGAAAAATGAAGATAAAGGGTACACAGTTAACATTTTTTTATGGTTATAGGTTTGTGATGTAACACAAATACCTGTACATGACTGCTATCAAAACTTGGATGTCTGATAATCTCCTCCTACTTAACCAGGACAAAACAGAGGTCCTCATCTTAGGCCCTGAGAGTGTGGCCAATAATATTAAAATGAGTCTTGGACCTCTTGCCAGTAATGTTAAACTAGCCTCTAGAAACCTTGGTGTTCTCTTTGACCACTATATGAACTTTGAGGGCCACATAAAGAAAGTTGTACAGTCATGTTTTTTTCCGGCTAAGAAACAGTTAAAATTAGAAAAGTCTTATACTCTCAAGATCTGGAAAAGATTATTCATGTTTTTGTTTCTTCACGTCTCGACTATTGTAATTCTCTATATACTACTTTAAACTGCTCCTCTGTCTCTCGGGTCCAGTTGGTACAAAATGCAGCGGCCAGGCCTTGAACCAAAACTGGACACAGGGCACATGTCACGCCAGTGGTACATTGGTACATCGGCTACCCATAGCGTGCAGAATTGATTTGAAAATCCTTTTAATTACTTACAAAGCATTACATGGGCTGACCCCTCATTATATTTTGGAATTAATGTGTCCTCTCCCTACAGTGACATCACTAAGGTCTACTGACCAAAGTCTTTTAGCCATCCCAAAATCCAGGCTCAAAACTAAAGGCAACAGGACTTTTTCTGTCATGGCTCCCACACTCTGGAACCGTCTTCCTTTAGTTACAAAGAATGCAGAATCAGTCAACAGTTTTTTAGAAGTTGTTAAAAACTCACCTTTTTCGCAGGCACTTTAATCCTGTCTAGTTCTTATGGTAGCCTATCATTGTCTGTTTGGCCCATGTGTGGTTTTAATTGTTTTACTATTGTTTTTATTGCTTTTATTGTTTTATTGTTTTTGTAATCGTATTTTTTGTGTAGTCCTATTTCTTGTTTCTTCTTGCTTCCTTTTTTATAGTGCTTTGTAACTTTGGTTTTGAAAGGTGCTTTATAAATAAAGTTTACTTACTTACTTACATGAATAGAGGAGAGTTTGATTCCTTAATATAATTGGAAGAACCAGAATGGTGGGACACTCTAAAAATACTGATTTAAATAAAGTCTTTGGAGTGCAAACAACAACAATAACAAAAAGGCAGCAAATCTTGATTGATATTTTTCCTTTGTGTTTTCTCTGGTTTGTTAACATGTTTAAAGTACACGTTCTGAGTTACTGCCTTATCTTGGGATGTGATTTGATTCATGTATCCTAGGATATAAACTGTCCAATATAAAATAAATATGCTGAATAAATAACGTTATTTTCACCCCAAAGAAACCCATCTACATAGTGGTAGTACTTCTAACAGCCCTGAGTAGTGTCTGGACCAGAATCCCTATGAGGGTGCAAATCCTACGTTTGTTTATATTTTTGGTGAATCTGTAAAGTTCTGCTGCATTGGAAACGAGAAGTTCCCGTTGTGATCTGCACAGACATAAATGGACTGGATTACTCTGGATGCAAAAGAAAAAGTCCAAACATGATCAGTATAGAGCTTTTTTGGATGGTTTCCAAGCAGATTAATGAATGTTTATCTGCAATGGACATCAAACACACCATCATCAGTGGAGGAAGTGATTTGTATTGCATGCCTCTGTATGACTTCTGAGTTTAGAACTGATAAACCAAAAACACAAAAAGGAAATGTGTTTACACACACTGCTTGGGCCGTTGAAACAGACCACAAAAAACAAAAAGGAGTCTCTTAAACCCAACTAAAGACCACCAGCCACAATGCCTGTCAACATGCTGATGTTCTGACCTTTGAGTCACTGTGTGATCTCAGCTACTCACCTTCACCTGTACCTGACTGCATCTTGCACTGTTGTGATACTATCTGCAGGCAGTCGCAGCTGGTAAATATTCACGTAAACTTTAAACATTCAGAATGGTTGTCGTGCTGAGACAGAAAAACACCAAATCCATATGAGCTTTACAGCCGTTGATGGGTCCTGATCTCTGTCTGAGAGAACAGACGTTTGGATCACTTCAGGAGAAGAACAGCAGATACCACAGAACACACTCTGAACACACCGTTCAGCTGTCCAAGAGATTTAGATGAAGACGAGATTTTGCCAAATGTACACATCTTTATGAGACAGGACAAAATGGAAAAGGAGATCGTCTGATTGTTTGAAGACATTTTCTTAAGAGAGTCACATTAATACAAAGATCTATCATGGAATACCAGTATTTTATATACTGCAGTTGTTATACCACATTTTTATATTCTGTAACATGTGTACATGGTAATATGCCAACTTTGCTTCAAAAAGTGTTCAGTTAGTTCATCCAAGAAAAGAAACAAAAGAGAGAAAACTCTTGAAACAATATTCAACGCACCATGAAAGGATTACAATACCCTGCAAATGCTCACGGTCTGTGTCATAATGTCTTTAAGCGTTTATCTTTACCACAACAGAATACACAAAAACTCAATGCTTTGGGTAACTCGTTGGATTTGATCCTGCCTTTCATCTAAAATAATTGAAATAAGTGAATGCTCATTAATGATTTACATAGTCCCAAAGGGAACGGAGACAACACTGTGATACTGCGAGAATTCATGTCAAGTTATATAAGAAAGAGATGTGAAGAGTTCCACTCCAAAACATTATATATCCAGATACAACATAAAAGAAAACCGTTGCCTGAGGTTTATCATTCGGTGTCTGGAAAATCAACAGGATCCACTTTGTGAAAGGAATTCATTTTGTCAACTGAGCATTTAATTATGAGCAATTCTTTAAAAGAAATATCATTTGGTTTTAGTTGTTTTTTTTGCTGTTAAGCTTTTTGGGGGTCATGTTTTTCCGTGACATTTTGGAAGAAAACTCTTAATGTGTTTCAGTTCATTTAACTCTGTAATTATCAAAAAATGGAACATATAATACCACACAATTAGCTGATTCACTTGAGTGATTATCATGTTGTTTCATGTACCGTCCCTAAATCAACGCTATCCTAATTAAAAGTATCTACCTGCTTCAGTGGCTCCTCTCTGGTCATAACAGAAGAGGTTTTCATCAAAGCAATAGACGGCTGTAAAACCTCATCATTGCTAAACATGCAAAGGCCACAAGTGCAAGGAAGAAGAGAGTGACTGTGAGTCATGTACAGTGGATGAAAAGAAATCAGATTAATGAAAAAGAAAAGGGATCTGTTTTGTTGTTCTAAAGGAAATGTGAGAGAAGAAGCCATCCTGTTGTTTCTTTTCTCGGCTTGTGAAGTGACAGGATCCTGGCGGTATCAACCTAAAACGTTTTAAACCAACTGTTCGATGTCTTGGGAAATTCGCTTTCTCGCAGAGACTACGATGACAAGATTAATACCCTTTTCAAATCTTATTGATCTTGTCATCAAACTCCCAGAAAAAAAGCGAATAAGCTTATTTTCCAAAATTACAAACTCTTCCTTTAAGTTACAGATTTTCTTCTGCAGCTAACAAATGACTTGTATTATCAGTTACAAAACATGTTTTCTTTGGAGTGGAAAAGCAGTTTCACACCAAAAAGCCTGAAAGTGACAGAACAGTTTCTCAAAGCGTGTGTACTGTATGTGTTTGGAAGTGTGGTGTAAGATATTACTTAGCAACGCATTATTCTTGCCATAAAAAGCAAATGAACTGGAGAGCGAATATGAGGTTTCATCACCTCTTTGGAAAAGTGTCGTGTTGATGGCTCTGAGTCGTCCCCCAGTCTGCACAGTCTCTGTGATTCAGTGACAGTGGACTTTCTGAACTGTATTCACTGTCACTCACCCTCACCAAGTAAGACAACTTACCAGCACTGACACAGGTAATTCCCAAGAGAAATTCTCTAGATTAGGATGAAAACAAATACCATAGCTTTATACTTTAGCCACCCAGATCACAGTCAGAAAAGGAACTAAAATAACACCAGAAAAAATAAGTTAACATAATTTGGACACATAGAATTTTACAATATGTACATTATTTTTAAATTAAAATAGATTTGTCGGTCGTGTGATTGGGTAGGTCCTCTACAAAGCGTTTCCTTCTTTTCAACCATCCACCATTCCAGTGTTATTCCACATAAGCAGAATTCCCATTGAAAGCTCAGTGCCAGCCATCAGAGTGCAAGTAAGGCTACCAATGTCAAGTCCCTGCCAATAGTTTGTCGGTGACGTCTTCGGACAGGGCCGAGCCCTTAGCAACACACATGGCAGACCCTTCAACACCCTGACAAAAAGAAATAAATATAAAATATATGTAATATTTCTATA
>JAQFJA010000001.1:5993603-6003999 GCA_029874485.1 Naso brachycentron
CAAACAGCACATCAGAAATGTTGGCTTTTACTTTGTGAAGTACATCACTCAATGCAAAAATACAGGCTTTAAGAACCAAAAAATTATGGCTGCTTACTCCGCATATGAACATTATTATTGGCTCTTTTTATCTGCTAAAACATAATCATCTGTACAATACAGATGACATAATATTTTGCAATATCGGGACAATAATTATCATGCATCCCTAACACTGCCTTCCCTCTTAGCCTTCTGTCAATTAGAATTTAAGCAACACCCCCACTCAGTAAACAGCTGACAAGAGACTGTGAGCGTGCTGTGCAGCATAAATATAAGCAAATATGGCGCTACCATGAGATAAATAAAGGTTTAAAGAGCGAAAGACAAATATGATTATGCTTTAGAATCATGTAAACAACATCAATAAGCTGGGTTGGACTGGCATGGAAAAAAAGCACTGAGCTGGTTTGAATCACACTACATTTATTATCTACTTCATTCGAGATAAAGCACACAAAGAAAAAAAATAAAAACAGCACTTGAGGAGTTGTTTCTATTTTGCTTTTTTAAATCAATACTAACTGAAACATGGAAATGTTTGAAGCTGGCTCTGATAAATTTTCATTGACCTATTGTACTGCTGCACTGAAGACACTTCAACCTCTTTAATGGTTTACACTGTAAACTCCATTTGTATTCATTATAAAGCAATATGCTCATGTCTCTCACACACCAGTGCTTGTAACTTTTCATGGCTGAACAAAGGAGCAAACATGGTATTTTCCGAACGATTCCCCTTGGGATTGGGGCCAAATTGCCGCTGCAGTTCTGAAAGCCTGCGGTACAAAAATAAGCTTCTTCCCTCACTCTTACATATTCTGCCATATCCTGAAATTTTAAAGATGCTATATTGAGCTATTAATAATCTCAAAAGACAGAGGGCAACCTTCTGAACTATTGATAGCAGGGGCTTAAAAGGAAAGAAGCATCCACACACCCAGTCAAAGTGCATTCAACAAGACTACTCTGCAAGCCTGGCCTTTTACTGAAGGTTACTTTACAATGCCTGGCACAGCGGAGCGGTGAACACCTCTGAAGAAAGACACCAAGAGGACAGAAGGCACTTAGCTATTAGCAGTCTTGTGCTGACAGTCCAAAGTCCAACATAAAAGAAAAGAAAAGAAAAAAAAAAAATAGAAGTCCTATTTGCACCAAGAACACCATGTCCACAGCAACAACCCAAGGCAACCCTGCACTCTATATCCATTCAGGGAAAGGCAGCACCACAGCCAAACTCCTAGGGAAAGCTCTCATGCAACTTTTAAGTGAGATAAATAAGTAAACAGCCCTTTTTTGTATTTTCAATTTCCATGCAAGGTGCAAAAAGAACCAAGGAAAGACATGTGAGATCATGCTGTGGCTGAGATGTTGCAGGGAGTATCCAAATCCTTTCAGGGTTCACTGAAAGCACTGACAGTCTGCGGCACAAGCAGCACAGATAGTCTGAAAAACAACACAGTTTGAAGACAGACATGATGGAAGGTCAGCTTTGCTTCCTAAAAACTGTCTTTTTTGGGAAGTGATATAACAAGGAACACTTAAAAAAAACAAAAAAAAAAAGAATGAGAAGCACTAGCTGTAGCTGTTTTCTTGCAAGTCCCCATCTGTCGCATGCACTCAGAAGAATGAATTAAAGCCAATTAAGATGGCTAGTGCTGCAGCAACTGCACAAAGGGTAAACACCATTTGTGTAGCAAAGTAGTGAGGTTTGTGGTCTGTATCTTTGTGCCTTGGTTGATGATGCATGATGATTATTTTTATACGCACTTTAATGTTTAACCGATCATGTAAATTGAAATAAAAAATGTTATTTTAATGTCCTCTGTGTGTATTGTGACAAAACAGAAACCATGTCTTGAACAGCAAAGGAAAGCGTATATCTGTTTATTTATTTTAATTTCAACAGTTGAGTCAGTCTCACACACTCGAAGTCAAAAGGGGCCTGATATGTCCCCAAAACATCTTTCCAGAATTGGTTTTCTCCATCTGCACACAATTAGCAAAAGTGTTGATGTGTTAGTACTTTTCTGCCCTCTGTGAACTAGTGTGGATCTACACTTTCAATTCAGTGACTTTTTTTTTAATCCAATAACATGGTTGGTTTTTGGACTTTACTCAGAGTCAATGTAAACTGAGTAGATTGGCATAATATTTCCCTCACAACGCATATATTATATGATTATCACATTAAAAAAACATTTGTGTAAAAATAATAATAATAATAATTGTGAAATGTCTATTTAGATGTATAAATAAAGAAAGAAATGTGCATATATTTTATCCATTACTTTTTGAATTATATTTTTAGATTATTACTTTATTATCTATTGTATCATATTACCATTATGCAGCATGTTATTTTTGCGGCTGATCAACAAAAACCTTTTTTAAAGGTGGAGCCGGTAGGATTTTACTAAAAGTTAAAATATAGACATACAAAAGATTAATTATCGACTTTTCCATTAAAATAATGTAATATTCCAATGTAGCTTGCTGTGTAACTTTAGGTAAGCGGTATAGCAGTAAATGTTTGCATGCTAAGTAACGATACCTCTGGTGTGTTGAGCTGGGGGGAGGAGCCCAGTTTGAATGTTGTGTTTACAAATGGTAATGAATGAATGCTACTGACTCCACCTTTAAATACACGCCAACCAAAGTAACTAGTAACTATAACTGTAAGATAAATGTAGAAGAATAAAAAGGTACAATATTTGTCTGATGGCTTTAAAGCTAAAAAAAAGGGAAAAAAAGGAAATACTTGTAAGTAGTGGAAAAGTACATTAAAATAGTACTTTACCTGAGTGTAAATACTTCACCATTGCCTTTATACTACTGATGTTAAATGGGATATTTTTGTTTCTATTTCTTCAACAACGGATCCCAGTTGAGGAGGCACATTCAGTAAGTCACATTTAACTGCAAGCTTATTTACTGAAAATCGGTTTGACATTTGTATAGACACATAGCACGAGTGTCTGTCTGCCCATCTGTCTGTAGATAAACATGTCTTACTGCTTGGCGGCAGAGTTCACTCTGGCCACTGGAGGCTAGGCGAAGCAGTGATGCAGTAAATGCTGCAGTGTGTGTGTGTGTGTGTGTGTGTGTGTGTGTGTGTGTGTGTGTGGGGTGGGGGGGTGGGGGGGGTGATCAACCCCAGGCCTGGTTCAGGTAATGTAGCGGAGAGGAGGGTAAGCTGCCCGGACACACACACGCCTGGATCACAGACTGCCTAGGAGTACGGTTTGTGTGTGAGTATGTGTGTGTGTGAGTCCACATAGGGGTGTGTGTCAGTCTGTCTGTGTGTGTCACTGTCTCTCAGCGTGTTGGTAGGCATCTCTGTGATTTAACTACATGTCTACCTGTATGTCTAATAACCTGAAAATTGTCCATGACCATGGCTTAAAATTCTGATAAGAGTAAACTGGCCAATGTATTAAAAAATGCAACAAGTCAGTTCACACAAGCTTAATTAATACGTTCTGTGAAAGGCCCTGCCCTCCGCTCTTTGGGTAAACTCAATAACTAGATAGCAGCTGAATCTGATTAAATGTTAATAGTATTTGCTCACCTTGACTTACAGGCAAGCTCCTGCCTGCCGCCCTGCGACTCTGCTTCATCTGACCCTGGCTTCTTGTTGTCTCAGCACATATGAGTCAGTCATTTGCTTTGGTCAGCATTTCCAGTTTCGTAGTATTAATAGGGTTAAAACAGAGGGCCAAAATACTTTCAGATGCTTTCTGTATCTACAGGCTCATGTGTGATTTACCCAGCAGGCACACTAGCCTTTAAAGGGTGGTGTTCATATGAGGCTGGTTCAAGGGTAAATAACACTGTGATCGTGTATTCAGTTTAGGGAAATAGGCTATATTGCTTACTTGTCAAGAGTTAGATGGGAAGATTAAGACACCAACCAGCTAAAGCGAGCAGCAGGTTGGCTAAATCTCAGTTAAATGACAGAAACAGGTTAAATAAAATGCTAACAGAAAGACACTATTTCAAAATCTCAAGCTGCATCTTTAAAAGTAGATCTCCAAAATGACAAGTTAAATAACTCTAATTAATCATGAATTTTCCTTCATTTGTTATAAGCAAACTTAAAATGGGCAGTTTTAAAAGTCACTTTTAAAAATGGAGCAGCAGTTTCCATAGATACATTAAAAAGATATTTTTGGTGAAAAACAAAAAAATTAAAGTTTCACTACATTAATTTGAAATCAAACTAAAAATAACTGACTCTCAAAAGAAACATGCTGTAAAAAGAACGATACAAAAATACATCAAGTGTCACTTGGTTCAGGAATAAATCTCTCTTTGAACTAGTGATTAATGACTGCCAGTGTCTTGACTTCCTAATATGCATGTCACTCAATCTGTTTCTTCCATCAGTTGTCACTTCCTCCTGATGTGTTACCTCTGCCTCTGTTTGTTCACTGTATATTTTCAGTCTAAACTCTGCTGTGAAATGTTGCCAAAAATAGCGCCTGTATCATCTGCTTCCTATTTAAACACACAGCAGCTGCCAAACACTGTTGTGGATGAGCCCCAAAAATACCCAGAATGCAGCACAATGTGGCATTGATTCCCAAGCCTTTTCGGGACCCTCAGAATGACTTCCAAATGGGTTTATTTCCAAAATTCGGATCTGGGGAAGTAGCTGTATTGTTGTGATGATATTTAACAGAGAATGTCAGATGATAATTAGCAACAACCAGGAGCTTGTCAAGTTTCTGAATTTTTTGATTTTGTATTATGTTAATAGTACTGTTATTCTATTTAACATTAGCCATTTTAGTTATTCCTTTTCTCCTCTTTGTATTTTGTGAATAGTGTTCAAACAGAATAGGGAAAACGTTAAAATCAATGTAGTCTACTGCACCCACATTGAAAATGGATGGTACACTCAATGGGCCTTTAACAGAAAATGGGGGAAATCGTCTGGCCCAGAAGAAAGGGAGGGTGAGAAAATGATCAACATTTTGTTATATATTGGTTGCACTTACAGCAGCAGGGGTGGGGTAATTTTCCATCAGAACATAAGAGCAGATGACAGGGGAGCATAATACTTATTACTGACATGCTGAGTGTCTTTTTCTAAAGAAGCATTATTGATTCCCTGCTGACAAAAATCTGTGTGAAAGACACTTCAAAACCCACTGGTGTGAATCACAATGTGAAAGATGAGCCTGCTGCTTAGACTGCAAGATGTTTTATCTGGGCCGTAAGTTGACAACATATTGATCAGACCAACAGGTTACCTACAGCATGAGTCCATTTTCGTGAGGCACGCACACACTTGCACACACACAAGTACATGCAGACAGGAAAAGGATCTTTCATAAAACTTCAATTACAATCACGTAAACTGAGCTGGAGTATATCAGTCAGAGCTGTAAACGCAATGCAGCCGGTAGACGGACCTGGCAGTGGGCCTTGAATTGCTAGCAAATCACTGAATGTAGCTTACACACACATATACACACAAACACACACTCTCCAGGCACATAAAAGAAAAAAAAAATAAAAACAGAGTTTTTATTGGATGCCCAGAAACGATCGGTGATCAAACTCCAACAGCCAAAAGAGCCAGGGTGATTTAGTGGAGCGAAAATCCATTATGGCTCCATCCAAAGGTAATGACTTCTTCGGGCCTTCCAGCTGATTCTCCAGAACAAGAGAGGGAGGGGATAGCACACGTACATACACACACAGACACACACTCTGGACAAATCAGGCCTTTGTACAGAGCAGCGTGAGGTCCTGAAAGAGTCCACACTGACATCACCTCTCTTTAAGTCTTTTATACCTTCAATCACTCACATTGACAGTGGAGACAGCAGCATCTTTACAACAGAAACAGCCTCCTGCACAATGCTGCAGTACATGCTCTACATAAAACTGACTTTAAAGGTACAGTGTGCAAGATTTAAGGAAATCTATTGGCACAATATGGCAGAAATGGAATGTACTATTCATAATTATGTCTTCATTAAGGTTTAAAGTCAGGGTTGGTAATTTTATCCAGTATACACTATTTGTTTTATCGCTTAAAGAGGTCTTTACATCCCAACGTCAATCAATAAATGTGTGCTGTCGAAAAGATCTGTCTTCTGTAGCGTCGGTAATCCTGTAAAATGTCCTACCTATCACTACCGTGAGGTCCGGTTGGGAAAAAACAATCAAGTGCCTCCCTGTCTCAAACCTCGATGTGCACCATTCGGCACTCAAAGTGCTTCACTGCTTTTGGAGGTATTCAATGTCTGCCTGAATTTGGCAGAGAAAACTCAGGCAAAATTACCACAGCCGTAGTGACTTATAACTGCACACCCTGCTAAACAGGACAAGAAAAAAAGTCAGAGACAGAGAAGCTGATTAGATAAAGCATACCACTAGTAAACAGAATACCTTGTTGAAGGGTCTGAAAAATTATGCCATCGTTGTTGTCTTTCTGTTGCCATGTTTGTTGTTTTTTTAACACTTATATTGATAAAACCATGTTCATATTGCTGAATGAGACATGATATGGTTGAATAAAGTGGAAAGTGATTTGCTGATGTTCTCTCTCAGCTCTGATGTGAAGCAGTTGTGATGCGGAGAAGCCTGTGCACGTGAGTGGGGTCATGGCGTTTGAAAGAGCGAGGAGGGAAGAGGGTGGGTTTAGACGGAGCCTTGCGGAGATGCGACTTTTCAAGTTTTGCTACCTTTCTGGGATTATTAATTACCTAAAAACATATCCTCAAAGAGAACAGGCCCACCAAATTGCAGTGCCATGTTTCTACAGTACCCCAGAGCAGAAAAATGAAACACTAGCTTTAGTGCCAACATAGGTACTTCCACAGGCTTGGAGGGGGAGAGCGGAGAGAAAGGTAGACATTTGGTTGCCATCTTCACCCTCACGACTAAACAAATTTAAGCAGGTAAATGTACAAATAATACTTTACAGCCTTTTGACACAAAACTTTGTGGCATCCTTGAGAAAAATGGTTAAGCTTCACCTATTGTATGAATGTGTTGCTAGAGACCTGCGTGATGCTTGGTAAGACAGAACTGTAAGGCATTTTTTGAAAATGCCAAAGTATTCAAGACAAATTTGGAATTTGCCACTAAGCAGAAAAATTACACTCTTCACCACTCCAGCATGGAGAGCACTGAAGCTGCTTTTGAAGCACCCTTTTGCAAAGAGTCGAAATAACTCCTGCAGTAATTGAACATTTAAAAAATGCTATCTTCCCCATGCTGCAGCAGTGCCTCATGTTACTGATGGGAGGTGAAAAAAGGCTCAAACGGATTTGTAGAAGACTGAGTTATACATGGTTTTATTTAGTTTAGGCTTAATGTTGTCATATTAATCTACTTTGTTGTGTGTTAAATACTTTGCTAGCCTCCATGTAAAGGTAGAAACGGATTAAGAAAGTTGCTTCACAGTAGAAGCGTTAGAAGCAAGCGGCTGTGGCACTAATTAAATTTAATCTCAGTCAAACATACAGGGTTAAACTGCTTTAATGATATGAAGGTTAGAATGTACTTCAAGAGATCTCTTACCTTCCGTAATGTTTTATTTTTCATCAGGATTCCTTTTTGTAGAACCAGTTTGTTAACACAGCTTAAATTCATGACTTGCCATGACAGCCAAACACGCCTGTAAAGCCTCATTAACTGTAATACTCATCCTTGATTAGAGCCAGCTTTAGGTCAATGCAATAATTGCCACCCTCTAAATAATTGCAGCAGAGAATTCTATACCGAGGTAAGTAACGAACTTTAATCCCATAAAGTAGCTAATTAAGGACTGGAAGCGGCTAATGCTACTTTGCACTATGCTTATGGTATGAAAAGAGAAGAAAATGAATGGTTTGGTGTGTCGGGTTGCAGTAAGATGTTAGAATAAACTGTATTTTGCTTAAAGAGAAATATATGACAAGTACTAGCAAGTCAAAGAAATGAAAAAAACAGCAGAGAAGAAGAAAACATGGAGTAGGATCATAACCTTGAATTCAATGCACCTTCTCAAGAGAAGACACTGGGGTGTGTGTTTCATAAGTGATATACAAGCTCACTACAAACCACTAAGGCAGATGCCAGCCTGCCTTAGTGATAAGAGTGTACAGTTTGGTGGGCAAACACTTGAAACTGAACCGCAGGACCTGAGCCGCAACTGTCCTCTTGCTGCTGCTCTGATTTATGTTCCCAGATCAATGCTATGACTGCCTCTTCCACAACATCGACGCCAAAGAGACGAGCAAAACCTGGAGCTGACACAAAATGAAAGCTCAGCATGCACAAAAGCCACATTAATCCTATTGAATTCCTCAGCACGATCGACAGCGCAGGGACAATTAGTCCACTAATTAATTCAGGATCCCTTCTGTGATCACTCCACATAGCAGACACAGGGAACGTATGAGGTGTATGTAAAGAGCACAGACTTCCTTTGCATGCATACTGCCCTTTAACATTGATGTACTCGTCTTTATGTGGGCATTTGTCAGGAAGATTGCAAATGTTTGGTCCATAAAGGTACTCAACTAGCATACACAACAACTACACTATCCTGTAACAGTCACCAACACAAGTAATTGTCTATTTCAAAAAAGGAAAAGCTGTATTTTCCCAAATGAGTCCTCTTGGGGCTTTGACTTAAGCACAACTGGGGTTCTGTAACCGAGCAGTGGAAAACAGGAGGACTTCTTTAGTAACTGCATATGTACATTTTCTGGTGAACAAAGGTTTTTAAGAGAAGATTAGCTTGGGGAACAGATTCTGCACAATGATGCAACAGGCAGAAAGGCAATAAACAAAGATAACTGTGTGCCTTCCTTTCTGCTTGTCTGACTATGAAGACTTACCTTTCATACCGAATTTGGAGCGGCGGCCGTATTTGTTGATGAGAACAAAAAGGACGAGGAGGAGGACGCAAGCGAAGCCCGCCAAACCCACAGCGATGGAAACCTGAAAGAAATGAAGTGCTGTGTCAGACTGAGGCGGTGATCAGAGGACTGCTCACATTGTAATCCAGAAATCTTGCCAGATTTCTGATCATCGTAAATACTGCAAATCAGAGTGTAATCCACTAGATTATGACTTCTCACACGTTTAAGCATTGTGGAAAAAAGTTAAACACCTGTCTTAGCTGTGATACATTCTAGCTGACAGAATGTAATTTGAATTGGATCCTCATCAGGCAGACTTAGACTCTCAGTGCAGTTTGGAAAAAATAAGCACCTAGCAATCATGTCTCATCATCACTGTAACCATAATTACATCCAAATAAATTAGTCAAATTATATAAATTGGACTAACCTTTGACTCATCACTCAAGATCTTAAAATTTTACTAATTTGGATTGGCAAACACAAAGAAATTGGCTTTTTCTTTAGTTTATTCCCTGCAGTTTGCTTGTTCATCATAACAAGTATTCAGTGTTCCCATTACGGAATTGTTTTCTTTTCAAATCAAAAAGAAAATTCAAAAAAAGAAAAAGAAAAAAAAAACAAATTAAAGGAAAACTGCACTTTTTTAGGGGTCTAGCCAATCATCCACAATCCTTATGTAAGACAAGAACATAGACACCTTTCCCTTCTCTGTGCGTTCAGTTGGCCACTAGATAGCCACCTCGTGCTGGCAGTTTTGCATTCTCAATGGAAGTAGTGGGGATACACCATTACCGCCCTCTAAAGCTTCTAAAACACACAAATATTCTCCAACATGCCCCATCTACGTGTTGTGACCTGCATATTAACTATGCTATCGAGACATTACAGCGCCTCAGTTACAGCGCTGGGACCAGTCAGTCCATACAGTCATGGTTGTGGCAGTAACCACAAGGTCGCAGGATGTAAATGAAGCGTTTTGGAGATTACTTGGGTGTGTTTTAGGGGCTTTAGAGGGCAGTAATTGTGTATCCCCGCTACTTCCATTGAGCGTGCAAAACTGCCAGCGCTATCTGACGACCAACTTAACACACAGAGAAAGTAAAGGCATTTATGTTCTTGTCTTCCATAGGCATTGTGGATGATAGGCTAACCCCCTGCAAAAAATGCAGATTTCCTTTAAGATTTATCCAATAAATGTGCTATCAACTGATCACCAAATTCTTCCTCCAAAAGACAATGAAAGATGACTGTCCAAACATAGCTTAGATCTTTTAATGACAGACATGTTGACATCATAGCCAGAAAAGCAGAGGTTTTACTGGTAATATTAAAATACCTGCATTCAGCATAGGTGAGGTAGTTCTAGGGTCAAGGAACTGTGAACGCTGGCTTACTTGCATGGTTCAGTGTGACACTTGATGGATTGAGCTTTCATTAATAAAATATTTTGAGTGACCACGCTGATTTTTATTCTTATTAAATGA
>JAQFJA010000001.1:6061682-6078988 GCA_029874485.1 Naso brachycentron
AAAAAACCAAAAAAAAAACAGTGAGCCACATGCACAACACAGAATAGCAACTTATTTCCATTTGTAACTTAATCTTCAAAATACATTAAGGGATTTTGGACCATTAGGATAAGGGGAGACCGTGGGTCAGAAGATAGAGAGGGTCATGTCGAAGGTTGGTGGTTCGATCCCTGGCTCCTCCTGTCTGCATGTCGAAGGGTCCTTGGGGAAGATACTGAAACTAAAACCATGTGTATGTGCTCCTGTTGAGCAGGTTGGCTCTATTACATGCTGTGTAACTGGGTGACTGCTGTCTCATATTGTTAAGTGCATAATTGGAGGAAAGACAATAAATGCAGTCCATTTACCAAAGAAGGTAGATTGACTGAAAAAGATAATACTATAATAAATATAATTTTAGGGATCATTTTATTTCTTAGGGAACAAAGGTCACATGCTTATGTTCCTTTTAATTCAACAACATCCTGAATTTAACAGGATTTTTTTCTTTTTTCTGTTTAAATCAAACCTCTCCAAAGATGCACATCAATTAAAATGTACACCCTGTACACTGAAGGGCCAAACTCAACTCAAAAACACAAAATATTGAGGCAAAACAAAAAATATTCATATATTTAGTAACTATCGCAAAAACACTCCAAATTGCCGAAGTTCACAAAACAATGATCCACAATAACTTAAATTTTCACCTCTAATTTCATTTACACTATTTTTGTTGTAAAAAGTAGAAAAAAGAGTTCAGTCAGATTGTGAATAAAAATCATTACAATGAAACAAACAAAAAT
Organism: Naso brachycentron; assembly: GCA_029874485.1. Lineage (NCBI taxonomy): Eukaryota > Metazoa > Chordata > Actinopteri > Acanthuriformes > Acanthuridae > Naso > Naso brachycentron. The sequence continues at coordinate 6,062,468 of JAQFJA010000001.1, forward strand.
AATTTAACTGTTTTGGGTTTTTTTCCCCCGATCCTTTAGAGGGTCTGTCAGTAAGTCCAGCAAGTTCAGTCCAGTCAGTCAGAGACTCCAGTCCAGGTTTTTGCTGCTGGGTTGTGGATGAATGACCAACAGATGACTGAGTGTATATGGAGCAATCTAGGATAATAGTATTGCTCGACCCATGTCAGTGGAGGATGAATAAATGGTTTGCAAACGGTTTGAGATTACCTTTCTTTATGTGTACTGCTCAAATGAGGTGTTCCTCCGTCTGATACTCGCTCCTGCTCTTTCTTTTTTCTCCTCTCCTCCTGTCCTAACAAAACTAAATGACTAAATAAAAGGAAAGGGGTTGAATTGTGGAGCGAACCATGGCTGACTCGGTGGATAGATAATGATACTGGTTTTTCATGATTGCATTTCTATTGGTCACGCTACACGTGATGATTAATTTAGTGTTGACCAATCCACTAAATGTACTAGCATTCTGTTGCCAGGGCAGACTTGACAGGAGAGGGCAGAGTGGCAGGGCGGAAAAAGATGAAAACAAAAGAGGCTGACTGTGGGGCAACAAGGCTACAGAGGCCAAAGGCATACAATGTCCAGAAGGGCATCAAGGCCAGACAGATGTGGCCAACAGTGAAATCCTGCCTTCATGGAGACAGAAAAGAAGAATTTGAGCGATTAGAGTCGGCATGTTTATTAGTGAGTCAGCCCGAAGAGGAGCCCTTTGGCATGTCTACTAAGCTTTTCTTTTTGAAAAAACACAGAAGTCTCTTGTCTGTAAGTTGTACTCTGAACCATGCTTCCTCAGTATTGGCCCAACCTCTTTCTCAGCCAGGCCACAGAGTTCATTCTATAGATAAATACAACTAGTACAGACCTGGACTAGAGCATGGACTGATGCACTTCATTCACAACCAGCAAGTCATGGCAGATAGTTGGTCAGTGAGCAGCAGAGCGTTTCTCCCTGCAGTCCACACAGCCAGCAGATACCATGCTCCATGACACCACTATCACAGAGTGGCAAGCCTCCTTGTTTGTGTTTACAGTGAGATTAGCCACACGCATATTCAAGCATCCAAACATGAGGACAGAATGTAAATTTGAACTCAGCATAAATTTATGAATGTGCTGATTCAATTCGAATGGCTCGTTTTCTCTCTCAAAACTCCATGTCTGGGAAATAAGGCTTGCTATACGCCCTGTTTAGCTGGCACATCCAATGTGCTCTTCTCTGTTGTCGAGTTGCGGGGGCTTTGGGGGGGTTGTTAATGTAAAATTCACTTTTTCCATACTAAAAAAATCCATTACCCCCACTTCAGAGTACCAACTGGAGAGCCAAGCAGTTTGCATTATCAAACACCAGTGTGATTCATCTACTGTAGCAACACAGCAGCGGGCACAGTAACAACATGTCCCATGGTCTGTTTCCCACACTGAAGAGTGATTTCATGTAGTGCATTGTGGGTGGTGAGGTTTTTTTTTAAAATGGCGGGGGTGGTCTACTACAAAACCTAATGTTAGGGGGAGATCCTGAAGTACACTTCACCTCCCTATCAGCAATATCCCACAGTCACATGGCTTTAACCCTGGCAGCGCAGAGCAGCAGGTTGACCTGTGGGAGGGAAACAGGCCGATGCCACCTCTGCCGTGGAGCAACGCCAGCTTCCAATTTAGCACACTCAGAAAAGCAAGAACGCAATCTCATAGAGCACAGTGTGCAAGAACTGTTGGAGTGTGATCTCCGCTGATTCGCTGTCATTTCAAGGATGGATTGTGCAATGCAATGCAAGCATGTGCATCCAGTGCATGAATACATATAGCAAGCACCCAGCTTTATAATGCATACGGATTATTTGATGGAAATGACAACTCACAAAGAACAGTGTTGGTCTCCAAAGGGTACAGCCTAAGTGTGGGAGGAAGTCAACCTCCAGAGCAATGCTTAACTGAGGAAGGACAGGATGGGGAGGAATAAACAACTGCTATACATTTTTAAAAGAATCAAAAGTCATGCAATGACTCTCACAGACACATACGATAGCCCACATTGCTAAATTTACTTTTACAGGTTGGCAAACAAAGCTTAAAAAAAAAACCATACCATTGTACTATGCTTTGCTTTAACTTCAAATATCCAAACGCAGGCCAAAGACTGACCTTCTTCTCTGGTTTTTCTGTTCCTTAGCATTAACTTTTTGGCATTAATAATAAAATAACTAAATAAACTGCAATAACATTTTGATTTCAGGAACTGTAATTATCTCTTCAAAAGAAACATTAATGCATTGTATGTATCAAAAAATGAAAAAAGAGGGTTCACTAGCTTAAACAGCTAAAACAAAACTTTAAAAGCTCCACTTGTTTATGCCAAAAAATGCTTTATCAACTGGCAAATGGCATAACAGGGCTTTCTACAATCGTAGATTGCAAATGAAAATGTAGAAAAAGACACACTGAAACAGCTCCAGTAAATAACGGACGCGTTATTTGTTAGTACAGGCTTTAAAGCTGTCATTATTTTGCACTAGAGAAGTCTTGAGACAAGCTCAGCGATGATGGGGTCTTTTAACAGCAACTTGCTTCACATTCATACTGTTGCATATATCAACCCTAAAAGCTCCTCAATACATCTGAACATCTCTAATGGGGCAGGTTTGGTCTGTGTCACTTTCTTCTCACAAATATTACCAGTTCGTCTGGGTTTCAAAATGGCAACTCTTCAGCACGATTACAGCCCACTTTTCTAACTAAAGGCCTATTGCCACAGATTGCATGTTCAAACCTTAACACCATTCCACAGATGTTCCCAATGAGTGGAAATCCAAGAGAAACCTTCAAATAATGCATTGCACTTAAACTAAACCTTTTAGATTTTAGTCGACTGAATCTACCATAGATTTCGTCAGACTAAAATCGTTGTGATATTTTGTCGACTAAAACTAGACAAAAATTACAGCATTTCAAATGACTAAAATATGACTAAAACGAAATGGCATTTTTGTCAAAAGACAAAAAATAAAAATAAATGAAAATTGCCTGACAAAGTTAACACTGTTGCCACCTTGGCTTGTTTTTACAACAGTGTCATCAGACTTTTTTTAGAATCATCTGATACATGTAAACCATCTCCGCTTGCCTTTGAGTCCGGGTACAAAGACAGCATTTAATAACAGACTCACCCTTTTGCACTAGTCAGTTTAGCATCATTGCTACAAAAAACATTTCTTAGAGAAAAAGGTCTTAAGTTCAGTGCCTTCAACTGTCAATGAGTCAAAAAAGCACCATGTCTGGTTGAGATGACCTCTAGCATTACACTGGACCCTTGCTGCTTTCTCTGGGTTGGAGTGTCCGCTAGCTGCCCTGAGTGTGAATGTGAAATGCTTGACACAGACAATAAATCAGGATAGCTTTCATTCACACCTTAGAAATCACTGCTCTATTTTTATGTGCCCATGGAGGCGCCAGGCAGGACACTACAGAGACTGCAGGTGTCATCTGGGTAACCATTTAATCTCCCAGTCAGCCACCACCTGACATGAGCATGGTACCTGAAAACCTGAACAACTAACTCTTTCAAAAAGACATAATGAAGGAAGAAGAAAAGGAAATCTATTTTTAAATGAACATTGCAAAGAAAGCAGAGAGTTTAAAAGCCTTGACAAGGTAAACAGTATAATCAGTCTTCTAATTAAAGGTGGTCTCAGGCAAGCCAGCGAGCTAACCTGGGTATAAAATTGACATTTAGGAATTAAAAAAGAAAAAAAACCAACAAAAAAAACATAGCTAGGAAGATTTAATGAGAGAGAGTCTTTCCACTTCCTCTCCCTGTGGGGAGTGACCTTTCCGACTCCCTGGTGACAACGTCCCCTCCAGATTTATGGGGCCTCTCCCTTGGCTGCACTGGTATAAAGAGAAGAGTTGCTTCACCATCCAGACGATGACCTTTAATTTGACACAGGCGGGGACAAGCACGGCGCACGATGCCTGACCGGCCAGCGGCATCAAATAGAAAACTGGACCCAGCAGTGACAGAAATAAGTTGAAAGCCCAGGACCTTGTAGTGGTGCCTTTGCTGACTTCATTTCCACCTGATGCTTTGAGTGCAAAATAAATGTGTGTAAGATGAATGTCACAGTAGCGGAAACAGGACACCAGGTATTAACATCCAACACATGGGAGGATCAAAAAGAGCAGCAGAACAGGAAGTGATTTCTGAAATGACACTGATAGGTCCCTACCGAGCAAGCAGTCAACTATTATCTCCAAGTGTTCATCAGAGGTATGAGTTACACTGCCTCATGTTAAACACAAGTCACAAGTCTTAAACTAATACTCAGAGACTTACTCGCTTTCCTGCAGAGAATTAGATGAGAACATTGATACCACTTTCATGTCTGTACACTAAATACGGGGCAGACTTTACCTTAGAGCAACTAGGCATCAACCAATACTGTTTCTACAGAGCCGATACCAATACTGATTATTGGTAAATCAAAGAGGACAACAGCCGATACTGGTGGCAGATATACAGTTGCAGTAAATTAAAAATTTAGAGCAATAAAAAACACAACAAAGGGCTGTCTGTGAATCAACATATGTTGGATGGAGTGTTTCTATATAACATGAAATATCTGAGCTTTAAATTTCTAAAAACTGCATTAAGTGTTTTCAGCTTCCGAACTGAAAGTCTTTTGGCATCTGTGTCCGACGCACCCCCCTCTCTGGTGCAGGTGGTATGCGTCAGATGAGCACATGCATCACAAAAGGGGGCATTTTTTTAATGGGCTGGCCGATAAAACTGATACCAACAATATTAAAAATTACGAATATCTAAGCCATTTTCAGTCGATTATCGGTCAATCCTAAAAGCAACATTTTGTAGCAATTGGTATTTTGTACCATTTGGTGACCCATTGGTTCCTGACTGCACCATCAGTGTCATGAATATTAATTCTTGTTTTCTGTATCACATGTAGGCCGAATGTATGTGCTGACTACAAAAAAACATGACTGCATCGTAACAGTGTTATTTCCTAAAACATTGTGTCTTGAAGTAAACATGCACGCCGGACATTTTTTGCCATACACAACATGTTTGCACACAACTCACTCAACAGCAGCATGCTAAGCTAGTGTCTCCCGTAAGAGAGACCATGTGCTCACTGACTATGAAAATAGGCTGACCTGGCTTACAATCAAAAGCAAGCGAGTAAACAGCTTGCTAAAACAGTCAAACATCAAGCAAGTGCCACGTACACAGGACACAACAAAGTTCTTGCCAACCGAAAGCCAGACCCACATTACTCTTGTTCCAGTCTCTTACTTGGTCACTCTTTTTCATTTCTCTGGTGACGTCATCTTCTGCATCTTCGCCATCTGTCCCAGTGTCACCAACAACAAAAAGTGAGTCTGTCCCCACCTCTTGTCTGTCATTCTCTTTTATTCTTCTATGTCAACATCTGTCTCTTTGCATCTGTTTTAATGTTCCTAAGGACTGCTGAGTTTGTTGGTTCCATTGAAAGGTAAACACCAGTGCGCTGAATGGCCACAGTCCTCTGAGCACAGTCTGAGCGGCTAGCTGCACAGTTAACAAAGCTAACTAGCAGCTACTGTTAGCAGCAGCTACAGGTTACTCCGCACGGTTTACTATCTGCTAACTCAAGTAACCTGAAGTAAATGTAGGCCTATACTGTATGTACAGCGATCAGTGTATTTTTCTCAAAATATCAAACTACCATATGTGCCTACTTATAATGAGCCAATTACTTTTCTTATGGTCGGACCAGAGATGGATTCATCTGTCAGTGGGCAGAATTACAACTGTCACAAGGATGAGAAGTTTAAAAAGAAATAACACAGTCTGAAAATGTTAATTCTAAGATAAAATCATTCTGATCAGGTCAAGAGCCTGGCAGGAGATTGTGTGAGTATGTGACTTAGAGAAATTCAACATGATTTATTGAAAATATTTTATGTTTAAATTTTACTTGAGAGAAAGGGATGAGAACACTAAAAAACTGCTGTGAAATCCACTGTAATTTATTGTTTTATACACAGTTTAATATTGTAAACAATTTTTACGGTAGAGTACTGTATATAGTACGGTAAAAATCAATTTACTGTAGAAAATCACAGTAAAAAAACAACTACTGTAGAAAATCACAGTAGTCAAAGCATCCCTGTAAAAAAATAAATAAAATACCATAGTGAAGGACTACTGTATATACTGTGTATGTTATCATGACTGTATATTATGAATAGTCTACAGTGTTCTTGGTGGAGCTTTGGCTGAGTGGTCAGTGCGGCCATCTGTTGTCCGGGATATGAGGGTTCAAGACCCGCTGTACGAACCTTTCCTTGTCAAAAAGATTATAAACTGAACATGCCACTATACAGTAAAAAAAACAGCATTGTAAAAAAAATTAGTTGTTGTGTTGTGAATACATCGTACAGTAAGGAACAGTACTGTAAACAAATATGCAGTAAAGAAATCAGCACTGTAAAAAGAATTACAATACACCAACCAGTACTGTAAATGCATTTTACAAGAAAGAAAACACTACTGTAAATACATGTCCAGTAGTTTGCTGAAAATATAATTACAGTAAGTTCCTTCTCACTTGCTGCTAGTAAGTTTTTAAATTTCACAATAATTTTTTACAGTGAACTCTCTGACGCTGGACAAAGAGTATCTCAGGGAAACTTTATCAACAGCACTATTACTGTTTGTTAAGGTCCCCCCCCCAAAAAAAAAACAGCTGCTGGAGAACATGATGAACCTTGTCATATATTTAGGCTATTAAGACTTTCTTCAGTGGCCTGAGAAACAGAAAGCCACTCAGCCACAAATACAAAGCCACTTTGTATTTTGAAACGCTGGACTGCAATCCTATATTGTGTGTCCACTGTTCAGTGGCATGACTTCTCTGTCTGCCTGACACCTCAAGCAAAGCAAGGTCACAACACAACTTCATTTGTTTCTATGCAAGCGTGAGAAAAACCCAAATGAAGCAGGCTACAATGAGTTAACACAGTCCCGTAGTCATGCTGAGACAACACAATTAATTTGTGTAAAAATACATTTCCACAGCAGCAATACATGGGAGGTTGTCCCTTTACTGTGATCATTGGCGTGGCGAGAAGGCAGAATGTGAGACTTGCAGGACAAAACCTTCAGGTTTGTGTCTCTCTGTGTTTAAAATCAAAGACCCTTCTGAAGGAGATTAAAGCTTTCATGCATTATTACCATCTAAGGAAATTTCACAAGAGCTCTTGTTCTGTCTATCTTCACTACATTCAGCAAGAGATGCTACAGATCCTGTTAAAAAAAAAAAAAAAAGGAATCATTATCTCTGTAACAATGACAGCGACAATTAAGCTCACGCTCCTAAACATCAACTGAACACTCTGGCCTAGCAGCGATTGAAAGAGACCTTTGAAAGTACTGGTTAGAGAACAACACATACTCATCTATCAGTGTCCCAGATTATTTTTTAAATGATAGTGGGTTGATTGGTTTGTGTTTGTATTATGCTTACAATAAAGAGAGCAAGAACAGAGTTAACTCATTTGTGTTCAGACAGCATATTGTCATTAGTTTTGTTGATCATTTAATTGAATACGGTATTATCAGTGTTAAGAGCAATATATATATATATTTTTTAAGCCATCAATTAAATACTGTTTAATCATCCCCATGAACAACGCTGTGATTTAGTTGCATGGGTTTCTTCTCTGGGAACAGAACTGAACTAAATGAAGAAAGAGAGGATGGGAGAGAGAGAGAAAACACAACTGCTTCTTTAATTAATACTGATAAACAGCCACATTAAGGAGATCGTACACCTACTCAGTTACACTAAAATCGGATAATTATGCCTGTCTGAACCCCTCACTTAGCCCAGACCAAAGGAGCAGGGATGCAATAAGGTCACAACCAATTAACCAGTCCAACTCTCAGGTAGTTCAAGGTGGAAACAACTTGGATTGTCTTTAATGTTGTAGTTTAAATGAAATCCTTGTTTGCACAACAAAAGTTATAGTAACACTTTACTTAAAGAATGACTATATGATGCATTGTTGCCTACAGTACTGTATAATCATAGTAATAAGCAGGGTTAGGGTTAATCCTAGGTCTAGTTCTACTCCTAACCACAACCATAACCACACATTATAAATGTGTTCAAAATGTGTTGTATTGTGTTTATATATGTCCATAATGTGTTAAAATGCAGCACGGTGGCTTAGTGGTTAGCACTGTTGCCTCACAGCAAGAAGGTCCTGGGTTCGTCTCCCAGCTGGAGCAGGGCCTTTCTGTGTGGAGTTTGCATGCGTGGGTTTCCTCCGGGCGCTCCGGTTTCCTCCCACCATCAAAACATGCATATTAGGCACATTAGGTTAAGTTGGCCCAGCATGGCGGCGCGCTCAGTCACAGCGGCTCAGGAGTAACCCTCCACTCTAACCTCATAATTTTGTTGTACAATTCATTGTATAATGACAATAAAGCTGCTTTGCCTCTATCTTTACCTTTATATAGAGACAGCCTTCATAGAACATGTTATCAATGTTACCCATGATGCTGAGGCCTGCAGGTAACAAAGAGCTATGACTGGAACACATTGCACACAAATGTTCATTATTTCATTTTGTTGTGTAGTGTGACATTAAGATGTCAAGGGAACCTTTGTTTCACTGTTGTCTGGTAGCTGTATGTTGTTGTTGTTGCATACGGTGCAAAGTATTATTGATTGTTCCTTTAGTCTCCCTTTATGATACTTTGTGTCCTTTTATGATACTTAAGAGGTTCAAGACTGTTTCATTAGTTTCTCCTGCCACAGTAATTGGTGAGATGGGATTTGCTGCTGCTGAGTCACTAGATAAACATGGTAATATGTTTACTTGATGAGTGGTTTCTTTTTAGGACAGTTATCCCACTGAAACATCTTCAAATTGCTTGACTAGAGATAAGTTTTCATATAGAATTTACTAAAATTGTTTTTTGACCAAACTGCAACAGCCGAGACTTTCATCCCCCTATCACTCATCCCCTTTAAACTCAGGGTCTTTAGAGAATAGCTGTACGAATATATGTGCTTTAAATATTAACTCGAAAACGAAACTGTTCTACAATTTAACAGCTTTTACTTATTTTTGTTTAATTACATACTGTACAAATGGAAGTTCATATCCTGTGGCTATAACAAAATGCCAGAATGCAAATGTAAGAAATCTGGCATTTACAAGTGTAATTAATTACAATTTTGCTTCTATGTTTAAAATGTCAAGAAACAGTGTTTTAGGGATGCAGGGAAGGTCATAAACAAGGTGGGTTCTTATGTTTTTAAATTGAAGCATATAATATACTGTATAGATTCACTGTTAATACCTGTAATTACATGCTCATGCTCATTATATGCAGGGACCCAGACTGCAATCAAATGGTCACATTTTGCGTCCATTTTTTGAGGCAGGGCAAGTCAATTTTACAACTACTTGCACATGCAAATTTGCTGATTTTTTTTTTTTTTCCCCACATTGAAAAACAAGGGAGGGAGTCCCTCAGTAGGCCATGTTGCACAGGGCACAGCCACTCCGAAATAAGCACATGTTGGGAAAATAGCTGGGAGCGCCTATGGAGTGTCACCGTCCCATTTGGGGCTGTAGCTCCCAAACCGTTCGTTACAAAGGGGGAAAGTTTTCGGGAGGTGTTGAGACCTGTTCCCCTCCGTCCACGCCAGATTCCCCTCAAAAAAGTGGGGAAACGGCTGCTGAAGCGCAGCACCAGGGCTGACAGAGTGGGAGGCTGTGAAGTAAAATGACGAGTGCTGAGATTCCGTGTTCTGAGTGTCTAAAGTTTAATTTATTTATTTTTTTAAACTTAAGAAAACAGCTGATCACATCTGGATCAGCTGTTAGTCAGTTCAACAGCTGTTTGTGTGCGCACGCCAGTACTGTAATATTAGGCGCACAGTGATCAGTTTATCTCTCTCTAATGTCACCTGATCAATAAACATCTGCACTGGATAAAAAGCTGCATGCTGTAGTTAAACTGCACTGTGTCAAGCATAGGCACACAAATATTTTTTTTACTGAAAAGAAATGTATATAGGCCTATTTTCAATTTATTTGTATTGTTTGTTTTATTGATATTCTTAATTTAAAGTCATTATTTAACAACCCAGAATATAATGGACGTGTCTTTTGAACAATAGAATTTATTTATGAGGCTAAATGTTTCAGGAACATTAAGATTTGTTCACTTTTATCAACGCTCAATGGTCAGTCCAACGAGAGCATTTTTTTTGTTTTGTTTTTTTAAGCAAACAGATTCACCTACTCCCTCTGACTTCAATCCATAAATATAATCCAAAATTATAACAGTTCACATGAGAGGCAACAACTCATGAAAGGAAAATTATTTCTAATGAATGCAGAAAGTTAAAATTTGCATTGCAGGACGATTTTAAGTGTGGCCCCTGCATTCTCTGCTTGCACTCTACAACTTTTCAGGGAGGTGCTACAGCGTTCCTGGTAAGAAACAGTTAGTCTGGTGCCCTGGTATGTATTGTGTCGAGGCAGTGACCTCTGACTCTGACCACTGGCTGCTTTTAGTAAGCACAGTCTTTCAGTTTCAGCTTGCAACACTCCTTGTAAATCATTCAACAGCAAAGCATCATCACAGGTGAATTTAGCAGTTTGTTAATTTTCTGCTTGCAACTTACGAGCACATTAATTCAGAGTGTTGCTTAAATATTTGGGTCATGAGTGTGTGTTCCACAGAATTAATGCTGGAGGGTTAATCCTTTTGGAGCTTTGAACTGCTTTGCTCAATTCATGTGTACCTTCACGGCACGCCTCATCTGGCTTGTCTTAGCAGGAAGTAGAAGGTTCTGTGTGTTGCTCCAGGACGCACCAGCAGGCTTCAGGGATATTGAACATATTGGCTGCAACATGGATTAAATCTCTGCACCTCCTTTATGCACCAACACTCGGCTGATCACAATAAAGTGCTCTCTCAGAATATTGTGTGCCGCGGTTAGATTGAGCTCAAATGAAATACATTCATCCCACAGAGGTCACCTCATAATGACAGTGTTTATGTTTTGTTGTTTGGAAACCTGTCAGGTTGACTGTAATTGCTGTGCTGTGTTTTTCACAGCTTTGTGTTTGATACATTGGTGTCGAAATAGTTCATGTAAAACTTTTCTCATTTTTGGTTGAATTATGGAGGGTGCCACTTTACTGGCCTTTTTCACGTTTATTTCATTCCTGTTTAATTTTTTTAACTATTGGTCACTATTCCTGTCTATAGTAAATAAAATGTCACTGTCCCACTAAACAATTCTTAAATTTGGGAGCGCACGTCTTTATGTACGTGGAGGTCATAGCTGACACCACCCCACCACCCTTGCATCATGATATCAATTTAAAGACTAGAGACTTTTTGGTGCAAAGTGTCAATCTGCAATAACTAGTTTTCAACAAGCTCAACTAGCTTACTTTGTATTGTTTTGTAGCAGTACATTAATTTTATGAAACAGTTTCAGAACACTTATATTTAAAATATGATGATTCGGGTTGTCAAGTTATATTAAACTAGAAATATAATATAATATATAATATATAAAATATGATGATTTTTTTTTTAATAAATAAATGACTAACCAGCTTGTTGTGCAATAGTAAGCCAATGTTATGGAAAAGTGAGCTGTGTGTAATAGTGTACAGTAACCAACGACATGAGTCTCCACTGTGTTTTGGACAAATTTTGAACGAGCAACCTCAAAGAACTTCTGTTATGAGATGACATTGTTATAAACACAAAATTAAACGCAAACACCAACACATTCTGACCAATCACAGCCACCATCCAAGCTCATTTACCCTAAAATGACTAGCTGACTCAAGGGCTGTGTGGGCAAACTTATCTAATTAGCGCCACTATGTAAAAAGCAGTCAGTGTTTGTCAGACTGCTGTCGTAAAAAGTCTCTAATTTTCTTACAGCTCTGGCAGTCCTTCGCACTATATATTTTCTAAAGGACGGGTACTTGCTAAAATGTCAGACAGAAGGTGATAACAAGCAGCAAATGTCAATTTACACAATGCAGTGTAGACAGGAGGTTAAAAGTAAAAATTACAGACAGTTTCTGGGCACTTCCTTGCTGAAACCCATAACGTCAGTATCAATAATTAAAAGAGTAAATGGGACAGATCAGGTGTAATTGACTATTCAGTAAGCAGCACCCCCTTCACTGTAGCTACACTGTCAAGCCTCGTGTTCGGGCTCTGCACATTTGTAGTTTATAGCTCAGTAGATTTACCACTCGAAATTCTTTATGAACAAACAACTGCTTAGTTCTTGAGAGCAACTGTTAGTTTTGTTTTACTAGCTGGGATCTTAGTCTGTGACTACACTGAGCCCAGTGGTAAGCACTGTTCATGTGCACTGTACAAACAAACTACCTGTTATTAACTTCATATGCTGTCGGTTTGGTTTGGTTTTGAAAAGAATAAAGAAAAGAAATGAACCACCATCCAAACTTGAGCATCAATCCAACCACAGCCCTAAGTTCACTGCTTTAACATCCTGAAAAATGTAATGCTTGACAGGGCTGCTGTGCCTTGTTCCAGCTACCAACCTATAACTAGACAATCACTGTTCAGAGAAGACATCAACTGGCGATTGTCAAGTCAGAAATATGCAACATGTGAACATACAAACTAATATCAGTTGAAAAAAAAGAGTGAGGCATAGGGTTTACAGCACATGAGATGAATAACGTCTGATTTATCCTGTTTTTGCCTGAATATGTGATGAAGAGCTTCAGTTCTCATCACAAAGGAGCAACCAGTTGAGCGTCTGATGTCCGGGGCTTTAAGCAGACCTGTCTGACACAGACATCAATGAGGTCGGCCTTCTGAAGCTAAGCTTAGGCATAATAATTAATCTTTTTTGACATCATCATCCTCAGTGTCACCTAGCAACCATCTATCTGCATTAACAAGACCACAAAGAGGCCTGTCAAAGACTGTCTGGGGTGGGGCATCTACCGATTACAATGCAAATGTCTTCATTTTGAAGAGGAAATGTAGAGAAAGCTAAATCCTCTAAAACTCACTATCTTAGCTCAAATCCAACAATGAGCATATATCAGTATATTAAATGGGATCTTTAAATGGAGAAAATATAGATTAACACCTATATTTAATTTGTTGTTTGTTGGTTTGTTTGTTTTGTTTGTTTGTTTGTTTGTTTTTTTGTTTTAGTTGTTATTGTTTGCATTATAGCAATAATGACAATGATAAACATCACAATCTTATTTAAGATAGCAACACAACTGAGAACAACGGCAAAAAAAACAGGCGCCATCATCCTCTCACTCATTCTTCTCCGATATCTTATATAAATTAACACATTTGCATTTGCACATATTTCTTTTACACATCACTGCTTGGCAATTACTGTATTAGTGAGGGAAAGGGCGGAGGAGGTGAGAAGGTAACAATAAATTTGTTTTCCGTCTTGTGTAGGCAAATCCATCTTCTTGAGAGAAAATTAAAGCACGGGGACTATTTAAGCAACTTTCATTAAATGTTGATTAGCTTGATTAGCTCCACCAATCACTTAACTAGATGGAGACAAGCAATACCAACTTTTTTTTTTAAAGCTGTGCACACATGCACGCACGCACAGCACAGTGTGTGCATCCAGGGAAGTACACTGATACTCAGATGTCCAAAAGTCAGCTCGTAATAAGATATAAATTTGATCATCAAACTAGTTTCTTCTACCTCACTGAAAGACAAGATTAAGTTCTTGAATGACAAGTATTGATTTACTTTAGCGACCAAATTATGAACTACAGCTTGCTCTCTCTCTGTCACACACGCAGTGCACAGAGCACAGATTGAAGCCTAACGGGAGTAATCTATAGAAGTAAGGGGGGACCGAACTGCCTCTCAACTGACAACTGCAAATTGCAAATGGCAATGTGTTCAGGTAAGAGACTGACTGAGTTCCTCACCGTGTTTACTCCTGGAAAATAGGAGAATAACAAGCTGTCATACGGTTTGACACATCAGCCTTTGTTAAAGAAATTACCTTGTTCTTCGCCCAGCTCTCTGATGCTCGGCCTCCTACACAAATTGTCCATTTGGTGAGCGGCAGCTAAATGGAACTGCATCTTTGGCATGCTGCTCTACCGAAGCACAAAGAACCGCGGCAGATAGGAATCCAATTATCCAAGGCAAAAAAATGGATGTCTCATTTAAGATGTGTGGCTGTTGCGACAGTAATGGCCGTGCCACAATTTTCCTGAAGCCAGTTTCTATCAACTGCATTATCCTCTGCTAGACACTAACTTATCTACAGCCATATACTATAAGCTGTCAAGCGGTGCAGATCATGATAAATGTTCTGAAGGCATGGGAAACATGGTTGTCAAAGATAGAATATTTACTCACATGTAGCGTAGGTGTGGGTTCTGAGCGAACGCTCGAGCCTGGATCACCCTCAGGTTGCAATTCATGATAGTTCTGAAATGATAAAATACAGATGAAACTGTGAAGAAACCACCTCAACAAAGACATTTCTTTTGCTCCTAGCGTGGGCACATACAAACACATGCACACAGTATCACAGTGCTGTGATCATGTTATGTAACTGCATCAGGGCATTTTGATTTTTTGTTACATTTTTCTTCTTTATTCTTGGATCATTTTATTGTGTTTGCGCCTCTGTGCTCCTTATCTTGTTATTTCCCTGTATTTTGGTCTGTTTTGCAAAAGCTCACAAGATTTCACTCTTTCGCAGTTGATTCAAAGTTTGTGTTATAGTTTGTTTTTTTTCAGTTTGAAAGTGTTTTTGTCACTTGAATAAAACTGCAAAAAAAACTATTTTAAATACACAAAATGGTGGTCTCAAGGCAGGGAAACAAAATGCAGTACTTGTGCATTTCAAGACATTTTCGGTCTCTTCAGCAGCAGTCCACTGAAACAAATCAGAGTAGTTCCTTGTCTATTCCAATTACTTTCACTTCAATCTGCATGTGTACACCCTGCGGACCTGACAGTGAAATGGAAATTCACTTTGAAACACCATTTGATGAAAGGTTTGTGAACTTCTGTGTCTTCAAGCGAGGGAAACTTCTGATAAGCGCATGCATTCTAGCACATTCCCTCATTGTGTTAACTTGTGTGGAGTTACAAAAAAAAACCAAAAAAAAAAACCCCGTGAAATTAAATTAATCCTCATTTTGCTGGGGACCCCGTGGAATCCTCAAAAGGAGTCCTGGAATTCCCTGTGCCCCAGTTTGGGAAACACTGTTCAGGGCTAAAATTATAATGACTTCTAATCTTGTAATCACAGATGTCTCCCTCCAAAGAAGTCATTGACATCATCAGTGATCGCCTCATAACGCAGTGCGCTGATTATACCCAGCTGTTGGAGCCAATTACCTTCCAGTAGCCTGATAGTGCCTCTGTGGTGTTTGACTGGAATATGGCTTTTAATCGCTCAAAAGTTCCCATAGTGGTTCCTGTGCCTCCAAATATCACTGAAATGGTTTTGGGGGCCTTTGGGAGCACTATGATAATTTCTCAGGAAAGTTGTAATTGTAACACATAAATAGTTTCACTGTTTTTTTTTTTGTTTTGTTTTTTTTCACTCCCTTGAAACCAGCTAAAGCATATACAAGGATGACTCTTGAGCATTGGTTATTAGCCTCCCAGCAGAGACGACAGCAGTGATGACAATTCCATTGAATACAATCATCTATGTAAATAGCAGTGCTTTGATGTTTGTTGTGTTTAATATGAGATCTTAAACAAGTAAAAGTGTTGGAGGCCGGATTTAAACCCATTTGATTAAAGGAAAATTAACAATACAGAAATCTTTTGATCTTTGTGTCATTTAGTATTCCGAATCCCACAAAGGACCAACTTAAAGGCCGCAGCATCGAGCAAAAGAGTTTTTTTCTCTTTAAAGGTGCTTTGAGCTTCCTTAAAAGTCTGCCACACTGTTATCCTTTCATCCCTCCGATGAAAATTAGATAAAAAGACGACATGATAAAAAATTTAATCGAACATGCAATGCCAAAGTGCAAGTGCCTTAGTAAAAACACAAACTTAAGCCCACATGGGGAACAAAGAGGCAGCAAAATGACAGGGATAAGTTTGGTCCAAATGGCACTGAATTGGTTTTACTAACAAGATTTTCTGGTGTAGATTAAAAGTGTGATATATCATATTCCTCTGTGCCATTTGATGTCCAACAACTATTAAAAAGACATCAGAGAGGCACACTGTGGCACTTGGTGACATGTACTCTCATTACCATGAACACACACACTATAGCTCATTTTGACTCAATCCCACATACACTCTTCTGCTGCTGTAAATACTCACTAATGGGCTTGGATGTGAGTACCACAGACACACTGGGGAAATCAGAAGTACTGAGGCGACAGCTAATGTGCTGTTGGTTTTGGTCTTTTCATGGGATTTGTTGACAATATACT
>JAQFJA010000001.1:6085053-6102397 GCA_029874485.1 Naso brachycentron
GTACAATCATTTTAAAATGCTTCATTGTCAAAATGAATTTTATATAGAAGAAAGAAGATGCGTTAAGAGATGTGAGGGTTTTTTCTCTTAACAACATGATTAGAATGACAGTCTGGCGCTCTTATTTCTGTCTCTTCTCTGGTACCTGCCTGCATCTGTTCTCTCTATACTATTTTGTGACAATCCTGTGTTCTCTAAAAGGCTTTCTAAATAAATTTGCCATGACATGGCTTGATTTATAACTGGTAAGTACAAAGGAAATGAGCAGGATACTATTAGAACAAATTGTTCAGGCAGCTCTACCAGCTTGCGCTCTAACATGCGAGCCTATGAAAGTACAACCTTCCATCTGCTTTAGAAAATGGCCTCCAACAAAGTGCAATCTGAACTGGGTGGCAGGGTGGTGCGGTGCTTGAGGAGAACACCCTGGAACCAAACAGTAACAGATTCGATCCCAGCAACAGCCATCTGTTGTGTTGCCATGGCCCTAGGCTATGCACTCAACCCCTACCTGCTAGCTTGTTCTGGGCTTCTGTGAATATGCTGTTTTTCATTTATTAATAGGTGAACACAACAAATAACAGCATAAGGCAGAATTTAAAAAGAAGAGAAAGATACCAATTAGAACATCACAGACTGGATTGCTTGAGATCAGGGGCGTTGTTTCAGCAGAAGCCTCAGCAGGGCAGTGTGACATCACAGAACCACTCAAAGATGATGAATAGAAGTCATCCAAAAAAGCTATTTTTCAAATCAGGATTTCATTTGATTTAATCACTAAACACAACCTGCCTCCTTTGGACGTTTCAAAGACTTGCATATAAGTTATTTTGTACCAAGCATTTGATCATCACATGGAGACTGGATACTATCAAATTGTTTTATTAAATCAGTCATTAAATCAATACTCAGTCTGAGTATTGTTTGTATAAAAATACCACTTTAAAAATAAAGAGTAAATACTAGCTGGGAGAATTGGAGCTGTGATAAAGTTTCACTTTATTATTAGTACATGTTGCCACTTATGGTGAGTAAATTGCAGTGATCATGCAGGCACGCTTTATTTTTGTAGTTGGCTAGCATTATGTGCAAAAAGCTTTGTTGTGATGATGCAGTGTTAAATTAAGGATGGTTGCTGTGTGTAGCCTATGTTGTGCGGTTGTTGGATTTGTATCGCTGCGCTAAGAGAGACGCATTTGGAAGATAGAGCTTCAGAAGTGGAGCCACCGAGCTAAATCAGCTGGAAGAGATAGACAGAATAGTTAAAGAAGATATAGACAATGCTGCATTTCTCACGTTTTGCTCATTAATGACTGATGTTGATGATGATGATAATGACAAATAAGCTATCTGCTCTCCCTTAACAACTGTCATATAACCAGAGTATGAGGGTTTTGTTAATAACATAACAACTGAGGAAGCACAGAACAAAACTGAGCAGTGATCAATGTGCAGGATTTAAGAACATGAGGGGACAGGTTTATTAGAAGATTTGCATTAGAGGACTTTATATTTTTGAGCAAAAGTAGGTCTTTCTTAGTTTGGGCCCGGACCATAGACTCTGCCCACCATCTTGGTTTGGCATTGCGTCCATTTTGAATGATTCTCAGAGGGAGGGGATTAGATTTTCCCTTAACCTTCCTCACTGGTCATTGCCTTTTCAAATTACATCTCTGTGAACGGTCATCACATTGCCAGGGGGCGTTTCGCCTTCTGTGGAGTTAGTGTGGAAAGAAGTCTGGCTAAACGAGACAGCCAAAATCCAAAAATGTCTCCACAAGCTGTTGAAAGATCACATAGAGTTTGTTATATTGTGTTGTGATTGACATTTTGACCCACCATGTACTGTTGCAGGAGATAAATAATTGTTTTTCGCTTCAAATCACATTACATTACGACTGTGAGTAGACAGCGGGACCTACAGCGGTGCTTCCTGCCTGTTGCTGCCGAAGATAGACCTGGACAGATGCTGTCTCCCCCAGGCAGGAGCTGGCACAAAGGAGCATCTATTTAAACAGATGTGTCGTGGCTACTTTTCCATGTATAGTTCTGCATTTTTTTAAACTCATATCAAAGACACCACAAACAACCACAGTACTGTATTTGGTCCTGTAACGTGGCTTTGTCAATTGAAATGTTGCATATTCCTTGACAGACAGCTCAGTCCTGCCCATGGCTCCCCACCCCCGGCACTTATTGGATAATCGCCTTTTCAGCTGGGAGAACCCTAGTTTCAAAGCACAATGCTGGACAAAGAGAATCAAGTCCGCTCAGTGGAGTGGGCGGAGTCTCTGGTCTGGGCCCAGGCTAGGTCTTCCCTTGCTTTTCTTGCTTATCACATTCTGGGTAATGTGTGTTTTACATAGCATCCAATTAGGGTTGTACATGCATTCTATTACTTTTGGTTATTTATATGCTAACTGCAACTAAAATGAGCAAAATTCACTAGAATTGGCATTGTTTTAATGTTATTTCTCTGTCAATCCTTGCCTTCTACATCATACATAATGACAGGCTTTGGATGCTCTAACATGAACATATGGCTGTGTCCTGTTAAAGCAGTAATAATTGATTTTCCTTGGACACAACATGCCATAAACACAACACTGTCATATTAACACCCTTCAAAGTTGATATGAACTTGTTAGCAAACAATTGGTCTTTTACACATGCAGCAGACATGGAGCAAAATGAATATTCATTTGGGGTCATGTTTCTGGTCAGCCAGTGAATTAAGTCCAATAGTTCCTCTTCTTTTCACCCTTTTCTAATTATTCACCAACAATTGATGAAAATGTCTGCATCTCAACAAGCAAATGTTCCATTATGTTCTCCCCGCCAGTCGCAGTCTTCTGCCCATTTTGTGCAGGGCAGGTTGCTTTTTTCAAAGCTTTCATCGCTAAAAACAAATAACTTCTATATCTGGAAACAATGAAAGCAGTTTGTGGTCATAAAGTCAAAACACTAAGTCGAAGAATTTTAATACTCATTGTAGAGTTGAGGGTGAATCCAAAGTCAAGTGGTTTGGTCTCTACAAGTGTCCCCTTTCACATTATACATGGCACTTCATCAAATATTAACATAAAATATTATTCCAGCAGCTGTTAATATGCTTTGGATTCGCATAATAATTTTGTTGATGAAGAAAGTATTTTTAGGAAACATTAGCATGGCACTTCCCAACTTTACTCCAAACAGTTTTCATGGGATAGAGGATGAAATCAGTGTGACTCCAGTCGGGTCAGTAGATCTGATAGTTTTGGGTGGATAGCTTGTGAGCCTTGCTTGTAACATAAAGATGCTTGCTGTGATGACAACTTGATGATTTTGGTTCTACACTATCATTGAACCAATCCCTTAGCTAGGTTGTGTGATAATATAAGAACAAGATACATGGGGCTCCCAGTAGCACAAACACCAAATATCTTCTGTTTCTCTGTAATCTCCTTTGATTCTGCGCGTTGTTTCCAATACTGCTGTCTGTCTGTGATTTACGACTTTGTTGGGATGATCTACAACACTCGCGCCACCACCTTAATGGGAAAATGTTTAATAAAATAGAATGTCTCTGGTGTGCTCCTGGGATATTGATCTACATTCTGCCTCCCTCCCTGTTTTCACAGAGGCAGAGCAGCACTCTTCTCCAGCCCAAACACTTCAGAGCGGGACGCAGTGGTGAAGTAGCACTCCTCTAGATTAAAGCACACGCCTAACATCAATCAGATAACCTGTTTTCCTTTGTGTGTTTTTTATGCCTAACTCATAAGTGTTTGTGAGCTGCATTGTAAAGATGGGGCCGGTAGGTGCAAGAAAAGGTCGCAGAGGAAGTAACGATGTGAAAAACGGAGGAAAGGAAGCCATTTCCCTCAGCATTTACTGCAACTGGTAGTCTGGAACGAGGCATCCTCCAAACCAATCATGAGGGACATTTGGCATTCAAAGCTTATAAATTGGAATCAAGTATTGCTATTGCTCCCTTTTTGCTCACTGAGACAAACCCATGCTTGTTACCTCTATGCAAATGCAATCACAGGCACAGGCAAAGAGTTTTCCCAGCTTCTTTTTTAATGTATGAGCCTATGAAATTATATCTGCCTTCCATCTGTTGGTCAGTGTCTGATTTATGAAATGGCCCCCTACAACAGTATTAATATACAATGCCAACTGGTGTACAGGGTGAACTTTTTCACCTTTTCTCTCCCGAGAGAGATGCTGGGGCTCCATCCTGCCTCACGTTCATACAGACAATGACACTGAGAAGCTTCCCCAGAGAATTTAGGTCAGAAGTGCCTCTGCGGCAGATGCAGTGCATTGGAAGAATCTATAACTCGCTTTCCTCTCTTATTTCATCTCTGCGTTGGTCACAAGACAAAAAATAAGCATGCTCAGTGAGACTTCCTTTGATGAGTAAATGTTCAAAATTTAAAAACATGATTCAGTGTTCATATTGGCAGACAGGACCATCATGGAAACAAATGGGCCCACTGCTCTTGTGCTACTCTCCACCACACTTTTACTGGGAAAATATGAAAACCTGGCAAATTGAGACAATTTGTCTCAATTACATTAACAGCAGAGACTGTGAGCTGGAGAATATGATATCGATATAAGAGTGACAGGAAAAATTGACCAAATTACAGCTATATTAAAAATGATTCCCCCGCATAGAGACGATGGATTCGGAGCTAAGGATAAAGCCCAATTTTTCGAGCAACTGCATCTGAAAATCCATGGGGACAGACAAATGGAAGGAGAAGGAGAGGAGTCGATCCGTTCAGTACAAAGCAAAATGAAAAAATAGCAGGAATGAAATTTCAATTGATTGCTTTAGCTATCAGAGGTTTCCCTGGGACTGATCCTCTAGGGAAGGGATGGCCTGACTTATAGACCGATCAACCAAACAGTTTCCTCTACTAAATGCTGCTCTCAGTGGACCTGGTGGTTCTTAAAGCAACAAAACTATCTGGTCCTTTAAAAAAGAGCACAGTAAAGACAGTATGAGTAGTTTCTTCATATTGATCATGCTGTAGAAAAAATAATACCTACCTACACAATCTCCACTGTCTGTACCTTCTGTACATTTGTGTATAACAATCACAACGAGAGCTGCTTTTAGAAGCAGAAGGATATATTTCCTTATCTAATAATATTATTCTATACTTTCAGTCCTTATTATCCAACATTCTTCCAATTAAATGTCTAGTATTTGGTGATGTGTTCAGTACAAAAGAGGATCATTTTCTATTTCTGATTCTAATAATATTTTCCCTGCATATTGCAGTTATACAACACTCATACACACAGTCCGACAATGTTTGATCTTCTATTTGTTGCAGTAAGAAGGCTTTGCATATTCTTGACACTGCTGTAGCCTTTGGGCTTTTGTAGCAGCCTTGTGTATGTGTGTGCATGTGTGTGCGTGTGTGTGTGTGCGTGTGTGCGTGTGCGTGTGTGTGCGTGGTCAGTCAAGTATCGAGATTCATTTTCAGAAATCAGCATCAACTGAACTGTAGTATCTCCTCTGTTGTGTAAAAATAATGAACTGCGAAACCCTGATACTGAATGTCTGTGAGGATTCTCAGTCATACTGAATCATTTAATGTATAATAGGGACTCTTGTGATTTATTTATGTTACTCTGTGTCTAAAACTCAACTCTAAGTGCAGCTCTGCACAGAGTGAAAATAACTGTCAGCCAGTTTACAATTCAGTTCACTTCTGTGTGTGTGAGAACTGTGCTTTTCTGAAGTCATGCCAGAGCCATCAGCTCAGAATGTTTTAGCACTGCTAATATTTCCAGCCAGGATGCTGTCCCACGGCTGCCCCCAGACTGTTCTGTGTCACTGGTTTGCCGATCCAGCCCTAGAAACTACCTAAGCCGGAGTGTCACTGTTCGCTACAGGCTCAGCCAATCCGCAGCAGAGTTTTGGCAGAGCTAAACATTGTGGAACCATTGGTCCATGCTCTGAAAGGTATCAACACTTCGCACATGACTAAGCTCATGTCTTTCTGCCCAAAATGAAAATGACTATAATTAGTGTGCCATTTTGCCAAGTGTCATTAGACTATCATCCTCTCCGGATTCAGCTATACAGTTAGTCGGCAGTTGCTCAGACGGCAATGGATCTGCACATCGATGAATGTCACTTTCAGTACTGTACACCTCCGTCTGCGCGGGATAATAAGCAGAGTATATCAACACTGTAAACTCAAAGTTATCATACATCTCTGCACCATTTAATGCTATGAAACATAATTACAGACCATTTTTAAACTGCTGTATGTATAACATTTAAATGAGTCAGTGTACTTTTTTTTATTGCAATCAAGAACTCAGGGGGATATTTTGCCAATTTTGAACCAACTTTTTTTTTTTTTTATAGCATTACAGTGTGGGTGGTAAAATGAAAATTCAGTCATTAACTACTCACCCTCATACTGATGTAAGGTTAAGTGAAGTTTTTTAGTCCGCTGAAGTTTAAAAAGGAAAAATGCTTTGCAGTTGGGTCCCAAAGAATTGTAGTGAACAGTGACTAAGACTCAAAAAATAATTAATTAATTAATTGAATAATTAATTGATAATAATAATAACATAAAATGCCTCCATACTGTTCGTCTGAAGTGATCTAGGTGTCCTGAAGCTTCAGCATGTCGAGTTGTTAATGCCGCTGACACCATGTTTTTAGCCTCACTGTTCACTGTAGTCTGTGTCTCGTAAGAAGGAGTTTCTAAGAAGGGAACCACATTTACGTGTATGTTCAGACACCGTCTGATGCTCTCACAACAGCTGTAGGAGGGATCAAGGAGAACTCACCAATCTGCAGGATCAACTGGAGGGCAAGTCTTGCAAGTTGGTGTTAGCTGCTGGCACCAGAGGTCAGTGTGTACCGTGTGAGGAACTACAGGCTACAGTGGCCGGTGAGGCCAAAAACATGGTGTCAGTGACGTTTTTCTAAACATCTTGACATGTGGAGACTTCAGGACACTTGGATTACTTTGGAAAAGCAGTATGGAGGCATTTTATGGTTTTATTATGTAGTTTGTTTGTTTGTTTGTTTTTTCAACTTTTGAATCCTAGTCACCATTCACTTCAGTTGTTTGTGAGATTACTGCAACGCCTTTTTCCTGTGAAACTCCAGCTAACTAAGACTAAAAAACTCAACCTGACTCTCCATCGGCATGAGAATGAGTAGATAA
Organism: Naso brachycentron; assembly: GCA_029874485.1. NCBI lineage: Eukaryota > Metazoa > Chordata > Actinopteri > Acanthuriformes > Acanthuridae > Naso > Naso brachycentron. The sequence continues at coordinate 6,092,250 of JAQFJA010000001.1, forward strand.
TGACTGAAATTTCATTTTTGGGTGAACTATTCCTTTAAGCTACCCTATATCATTCCTGCACCCAGAACTTCCCACTCATTTGCCTGCAAAGGTTTGCTGGGTGACAGGGAAGGGATGGCTCAACAAATTCTGATCAGTCTGTAAAACGAAGCGGCTCTAATCAAATATGAACAAAGATTTTGTTAAGGCATTGTATATTTCTAAAATAAAATGTCTTCTGGGACATATTTCGTTGTACTGTTATGAGCCAGATGCCAAATCGCTCCCTGTTTCAAAACAGACAAGCCAAAAACGTAGCATCCCCCAACTTGCAATATGTCGCGCACCAGCGGGAACATTTTTTGAAACAAAGTGGCATAGTGCATCCTGGTCATTGCAAGTTTTCTCCCTTATTAGCAAAAAAGAATATCACAGCCTTTTTCTGTTTTCTCCGGTCAATTTTAAAAATAATTCTATTGAAGAGACAGCCCAGTTTTTTTGTTTGTTTTTTTGTTTTTTTAAAGACCATTTCCCGAGCGGTAAAATACTTTTTTTAAGGGCTGTAATAATTGATTTTTGGTTTCTGGGCAGCAGAACAACCTTCAAACAAAACATTGCTAGTGTTACCAGCCTCAAGCCTAGGGGTACCTGGGCCAGTAGCTATTTTGCTGCACAGTCCTTGGTGTCAGTGAAGCAGTAAGGAACAGAGACAGCTTATCTGTTTGCGATCAACTCGAGTGCCATGTTTATTCTGCCTTTCACATGACAGCAATATATCTCAAAGATAATCTTCATATTTCAAAACAACATCATTGACCAAAACATATTTCTGTATCAAAAATAAGCACTTGAACACATAATATATTCTGTATTCTCATTCACTACCTACAATTACAGTTATATTCCAGTAACGATGCATACATATTACTAACCATTCAAACTGGCCTTAAATACTCAATAGTATAGTTTACTGTCCTCTCAAGAGAAGGTAAAAGTGTCAGTATTGTAGCATAGGAATATTTGTATGTTAAGTGGAATACCATTACATCATTGCAATGTCTAATACATGAGAATAAGAAAATAAAACATTTTAATTACAATAAAACATATCTACATGTATTTCCCTTTTACTACAGAGCTTCCTCAGTCTGTTTACATGAAACAAAATCATGTTGTGTCTCTCAATTACCGGTCCACAAAACTGTCAAAATTCACAACAGTTTTCTAGACAATTTGTTCACTCAAACTTAAACAGTTTTCATCAAAATATGTATATGAATTCACTACTGCACCTTGTAAACCACAAAATATATATCAGGCAAACAAAAAAAATCTTTCCACACTGTTAAATATAGCCAACTTGAGCTAGACAGCGGAAACAATAGGAGATAGCTTAAAACAAATACACTTCACACCAAACAATAGTCTGTTTTATGGGTGCCTGTATCACCCATAAAATGGTCAGAATATTTATCTAACATCTGAGATGTATATGATCTCATTTTAGGTTAATTTTACCACATTTACCATACCTGTGAAACAGTAAGGAACAGGGACAGCTTGTCTGTTAGCGATCAACTCGAGCACCATGTTTATTCTGCCTATCGCATGACAACACGGGCTTGAGTTGTCTGTCCCCTACTGTGCCAGGTCCTACAGCGACAGCTACTGCTGCAAGAAACTAACAACAACACTTCCCTTAAATGTGAAAGGGACCGTTATATATCCGAGAGGGACTAATTAAATGTGTAGCCGTTCACATGTAAATGGAAAAAAATAGAGGGGTATCAGTTTTTCTTTCACTTTTGATAAGGGCTGTTTTCCACCCTCTACACTAGATTGATGATAGATGTCAGACATTTCTCTGTATATAGATGAGCAACATTAGCATTTATTTGAGTCACTTTTCTGGCAACCAATAAAAAAATAATTAAAATTAAGAAAAGAAAAAGGCCATTACTCTACTTTTAGCTGGTACTTTTAGTTTGGTCTTCAACAACTACAGATTGAAATACATTGATCTTTCAGCTAAATGCTCCACTATGTACTCCAGGCTGCTGACCAATGCAGCAGAGCCTAAAGAAGATGATGAGAGTGAATCTAAATGGTGAAACAGTAAAATAATAGCAATAGCCATGTTTCCATTAGTTATGAAAAAGTGTAGTCTGGTCAGAAGATGGCAATATAGGCAATGTTACACATGGCTGTAATAAACATGTCACAATTTATTCAAAACAACTGTTTCAGTCTCCCATTTTGCACATGCACTGTTTTTCAACACAGGCAAAATACACCTCAAGCAAGCATAAAAACTTTCGTGTGGAATTGAGGACTTTTTTTTTTTTCCTGTTAAATTTTGCTGTTTCCTTTTACCATTTATAAAGCAATATTTCAAAATGTGCATATGTTCATGGAAACATGTCTACTGAGTCAGAAGAAGCTCAAATCCTCTTTTAAGCTGAGGAAAACCAGTTGGGTGATGGAAGATGGCGCTCCTCAAGGTGATCATTATCTGTTGGGTTTGTTACAAGTAGCACTTTTTTGTATTCACTGAACAATTTAAAAAATATCAAATGGTGTTAATCAATAAGGTCATAGCTATTTCTTAAAAGTATATGAAGTGACTTGCAATTACTGCTGTAAAGTGTTCAAGAGTTTTAGAGGGGTTTTTTTTGTTTGTTTGTTTTTAACAAAACTCCAGTCAAACTAAAATAATGGGAATGATTTCAGATAGGGCCTGTCTGTTACTCTTTGTGAACAAGGAGAATCATAGATGAAACAATCCACCACACACCTCTTTTTTCTTGTGAGACAAAGGAGGGTGGCTTGAAAGAGTAAAACAGCAAATGAACTAAACACACACAAAACAAGAGATGAAAAAAATATATAAATTGTGAAAGGACATTATGTTAAACACACAGAAATAATCAAAATGATCCTAATCACAGTTCGGTTTTATAAGGATCAAAGCCTTTGAGAGATGAGATGATGAAGGGCCAGTCTTCCTGTTCATGACCCCAACTAAACCTTAGCAAGAATTAAACAGCTTTCTGCTGCTGTCAGCAGGTAAACCTTAATTTTCTTAGAGTTCTACTGTCCTGCTGAGCATGATAATGTGTAATCAAATGAGTGATCGTACAGCACTGGATTTCTTCCAGAACTGCTACTGCATGCAAATGTAGGAGACCGTAATCATAGAGATATGAAGTGTACTTTAAATACATACCATCTGGAGAAATCTGCATAAATATTGGAATGACACATCTGATCTTGTTCAAACTTCCCATCTTCACACTCACTTGATACTCAAAAAGTCAAACAGTGAAAGTATATATTAATATGGTTATATTTCTGATTATACTATGGAAGGCAATGTACAGTGATGAAAATTGGGACTGTGGGTAAGACGGATAGGTAAGGGTAGGATTGTACAGGAAAGGATTGATGAGAATATGGAACAGAGTAGAATAAGAAATGATTAGAAAGAGGAGGACATAATATCAAGGATAGTATATGATAAAGGTTTAACCATCCCAGCCACAGCCTGTTTGCCAGCTGCCATCTGGCAAGTGATATATAAGTATCCACTGATCCCACCAGACAGCAGAATGTTTTCTTTCTTCACGTCTGGGACACACTGACTGTGTGAATTGTGTTGCATTGCAGAACCTCTTGCTTTCATTTCAGTGCCCGGGTTCCCAGCAGCGGCATGGCCCGTGTGAGCAGGCTAAAGCAGTGCATCATGTAGAGACTCAAGGTCTCACTTATTTTTACCATGTGATATCCATAGTTCCCAGTAAACCGTGAAAATGATCCAGACAGGCACATGCACATCATGCCATACCTCTCTCCTCTGAAATGAAGGGAAAAGCTCACATTTGCTGATGGCCAATATTAAAGGCAAACTTCACACAGAAAAATAGAGCTGCCAGTAGCAGCGTGCAGACAGCAATGCTGTGTTTGTGGACACCACAGGTGAGCGAGCAGCAGCAGTTTGGTGGGGCAAATGCATATGTGATGTTCACAAAGCCAGTGTGTTATAGGCGTCAGGCTGTGAGATTCTTCAATTTATGGCCCATACTCCACCATAAAAAAATAGTTTATTTTTATGACTATGACTATGACTATAGTATTACAAAACAACAACAACTTGTACCTAGGACATGATATAATTTTTTGCTTGTTTGTTTGTTTGTTTTTTAAGTGAAAGGATGGAATGGATTAAATTACAACATAGAGAAGCAGGCAACAGGATAGAAAAGTATAGCAAATTACTGTAGATGCCAAAAAAAGATACAGAATTGGACAGAATAGTATATATTAAAATATCCACGGGTTTCACAGCAGACATCTTGAGGACCAACACAGACGTGACCAACAAATGGCTTCATTCCATTAAGTGTCACAGCAAGCCAGGTCAATAAGTGAGCACGCACAGTACCAGAGCTCTGGAACAAGCTCACCTGATAACCTGATGGGTTACATGGTGGACATTCTGAGTTGTCAGTGCAGGAAAAGCGCAGGTGACATTAATGACATTAATGATGCCTGCTTTAATTTAGGTGAGCTTGTTCCAGAGCTCTGGTACTGTGCACGCTCACTCATTGACCTGGCTTTCTGTGACACTTAATGGAAAGAAGCCATTCGCTGGTCACACCTGTGTTGGTCCTCAAGGTGTCTGCTGTGAAACCCATGGATAGGACAGGATAGGCATGACAGAACAGAATATAGGACTTAAAAGGGAAGAATAGGATAGGTTAGGTTATATTACATGGATAGAACCAAATATAAAATAGGACAGAACATAGAATGAAATGTAGGATTGGATTAGATTAGACTATAGGATGAGAACTTTAGATGGGGTAGGGTAAGATATATAGTATAGGAAATAAGACAGAATGGAACAGGATACGAGATATATGGCTCCATATGACAGATTAGAATATGGGATGAAAAGGCTATGGATAGGACAAGAAAGGAAATGTTATAGAAAAGAAAAGCAAAGAGAAAAATTAAAAATTATAGAATATGGGATACAGTATGATTATATTGGATTTTTAAAAAAAAAAGATATAGGACTGGACAAACCAGGACCAGACAGGCCAGGAGAGGCAAAGGCAGGATTTGAATGCCATGAAGCTAAATGATGAGAGGCAGTTCCTTATTGTGTTAGTCATAAGATCTGCCACTGTAACATGATCCACAACTCCACAATCGTCTCCACTTTATGATTCACACTCTTATCCGCACTCGATCTTTACGCTAACTTGACACCACATTCTAAAATCGACCACCTTCCTGATGAAGTGGCTTTGAAAAACAATCCGCCCAGTTATCTAATCTTTGGTGTCAAAACCATTCATTACTGCAATGTAGAAAGGCTAGGAAAGGAAAGGCTAGGAAAGGAAAGGAAAGGAAAGGAAAGGAAAGCAAAGGAAAGGAAAGGAAAGGAAAGGAAAGGAAAGCAAAGGAAAGGAAAGGAAAGATGTAATTACAAAGAACTTAGAGGTAAAGAGAAAGAAAAATTGGGAGTATAGATAGACATATTGTGAAGTGAGCTATCAGATTACGATGCCATCTGTTGTGAACGGTGGTCATACTGTACATGACAGGCAGCATATTTGATATGGGATGTGAGCACCTCCTGCTGCTGCTCCTGTTCATCTCTGGCACCTCTGAATAAAACACCTCCCTGAAGGCCAGTCCTCCGTGGGATAAGTCAAGTGATGGCAGAGACCACGGGGCTCGACTTACAGCATGAGGAGTGGATTAAATGTTCTGCGCACGTCCTTCATGGAGCTAGTCTCCTCCAATTTCGGGATATGATAAATCTGCAGCTGAGGGGCATCTCTCCTGGAGAATTCAATTAGGTAAGAAAAGAGAAGAGGATCACAGCGATATTAGAAAGCTGATCGGAGAGCTCCTCAGCCCTCCCAGTAATGAACCGCTCCGTTCCTCCACCGTGACTAGATTGATTTGACTAGCCAAGCTCAGAGTTCATCCTCTTTTTAAAGTCTCCCTCAAAAGGCTGGGTGTCATTGTGAAGGGGATAGGTTTAAAATTTAGAATTGGATTGAAATCAGAGTGATGCTCCTGATTGAGGGCCGGGGAGCGCCTGTATGCCCCAGACACCTGACAACACGTGACATAACCTTTTAAGAACCTTAGTGATCTTTTCAAGGCCGGCAAGACTTGAGGGATCCTTTGAACTCCAGCCGGATCGATAATTCTGCTCCGTAATTACTTCACATCTCGATTGTCAGTTAAATGCACCCTGAAATGCCCCTCTCTGATTTCTGTCTGCGTAATACAATTTATAAATGCAAGACAATGTTACAGTAATTGCTTCTAAGTAAACATTCGGCTAAAGTGACACGACTGAGAACACTGCATCTTGTAACTCCTCAGCTCAGTATATATGTACATGACAGAGCTTTCATAATATATTTTGCTCATGTACACATTCTCAATCTAAAGTTGAGATCACTTCACAGTCCTGAAAGTGACTCTCAAGGATGTACCTAATTGTGCGGGTATGAATAGCATAATTAGCTTTAATAGCATCAGAGTCTCTTTTATGAGATTACGTGACAAATGCACGACCATTATAACAATTAGGAACCAGAGAAACTTTTGGTTTAAATGTGTCTGTCAGCTCATGTAACCAGGTTAGATCTACTGAAAATCTGAAATTTATATTCTTCCAATGAAGGATCATGATCAGAATTGAGTCTAACGTGCAACTTGCACTCAGAGCCAAAAAGGTCAACAACCACTCCATACTTGAAATAAATTGAGTTCAGCAAACTTAACCATTCTTTTTTTTTGTTTAGATAACCCATTTTGATATGAGTTATGGACATTTGGACACTTAAAAGCTACAAAAAGTCCTTCTAATTCCAGCAGTCATCATCAACAGAGAAAAGAAAGTGTAATTACCGCGCTTGGGTTGAGATACACTTCACTGCACTTCATCACACATTCATGTCACAAAGAAGTCTGTCTCTATCTTCCAGTCTACAATGAAAACGACATTTAGCAATCTTTTCACTTCTCTTTTCGTAATTCTTCAACATTCATTTTGTTTAATTACAGATCCCATTGCTTGTTGCTCTGACCCATGACCTCTTTATGATTCCTTGCTGATTTTGTTTGTGATATGGAAGAAAGGGCTTGTTTTATTTTTTAAAAATTCTCTCAGCATGAAGCACCAGCTACATGCCTACATTGTAAAATATTTATGACTTTATATTTGTAAGCCACTTTTCGCTGAGAAAAAATAGTGGCTAAGTGATAAGAAAATGCCCAGTTAATTTATAATGAATCCTCTTACTTTCCCACCAAATGATTATGTTTAGTGCCTTCTTTTACAGAGTTTTCTATACTGAGTGTGATGGAAATCTGATAACAGATGAACCAGAGGAATAAGGAGGTCAGGAGATGACAGATGTCCTACGCAGAAAGGGGTATTGTAGAGCTTGAAGTGTCAAGGAGACAAGCAATCACCAGCACAAATGTCAACAAGTGATCAAGAGGAATGTCGTCTCTTGACTGAGGCTGTCCTTTGTGGAGAGAATTTTCAATCCCACGCTACATGTCCGAGTAAGGTTTATCTTGACTCACACATGAGAAGACACCACTAAACATTCAATGATTTCCTTGTCTTTTAAAATGAGTTTTTGTTCTTTTGTTTTTTTTTTTTATTGTGGATTGTCAAAGCACTTTCAAAGCCCATGCAATCCAAAGTTTTCAGTTAGCGGTGATGTCAGCTATGACCTTGCATACTCAAGACTATGTGGTTCACACTGTAAATGATCATAATGAACCCTATGATGGGGCTTATTGTGCAAAAAAATGAACTTCTCCTCTGACTGCCAGTGAAAACTCATGCCCACCCCCTAGATCACACTCAACTTCACCCTGACCTACGTTCCTTTACCTTACACCTGTGTTGCATACCTCAGTGCACACAACCTCCTAAAGACACACTCGAGCATTCGGTCTGAGATGCAGAATCATCCAATACGAAAATAATTCCTATATTGGACTGGTATGTCTGCTCCAGTATGTTAAAATCCTATTCATACTCTTATTAAATTTTTGTAACGCAGACCTGTCTTAAAACTTTCACATCAATGTAAACCTGGCTCATTGGAGTTTTTAGAACTGTATTTTTATTTATTTCCACTGTCCTGGTGTTGAAACAAGTGTCAGCTCTTGCTTTTCATGTTTTTTTTTTTCTCCTTAGAAGACTATTATCCTAAAGTGGGCTGCCTTTTCTATCATGATTTGAACTATCACAAGGATTTTCTCTTAAAACATCAAAAACAGTGTACAAGGTTTCTTTGCACAACAACTTTTTCAGTTGATGGATTAAAAAAAATAGAACATGAACTTTAAAGGTTTCATCCTTTTTCTTCTTCTCCATCCTTTTCCTCTAAGAGCAGTCTTCAGTTGTCTTAGAGAATTGAGCTTCCAACCAGTACAATTGCTTTTTACAGCTTTGTTTTGTTATCTTTTTTATCTTAAGAGCGAATTAAGATGAATACAGGAGGACAAAGTGGAAGATAAATGGATTCTGATAGAAGGACGAAACCTAAAAGAGTTGATTTAAGGAGGATGTATACATCAGTTCAATTAGTCATGGAGCAGAGGGATCAAAGTAATGCAGCAACCAAACTAGTGTAAGGACGTCACACTAATTACATTCCTAGTAAAAATATGTGCAAGTATATTAACTTGAAGCACATGAATAATGGAGAACACAAACACTGAAAATGGTCCACAGTGATACATACAGCATAGCCTCAGAGCCTTAGAGGCAAACAGAGTTGTTTTCTTGTGAATACCAGAAATCAGGCTTGAGGGAAATCAAAGCGAAAGGTTAAGCTGAATCATGTGTGTGACACTTCTCCACCTGAGTCTTTGCGCTAATTAAAGCTCCAGATAAATTAGCATCTCCATGTTGACGAAGGACTCTGACAGCAGGAATTTACACCTGCAGCAACGGAACGAGGCTCACAGCTGGAATTAGATTCTGCCTCTGTGATATTTAGCCAGGTGTCAAAATAACAGAACACAGACACCGGTTAACACGGCTGACAGTGAGCGAAGGTGTCGTGTTCTGGGAGTAAAACACATCCCAGAGCGTGAAAGAGAGACCCTATCATCTCCTCGAAACAAAAGATCAAAGTTGTTTTGTGTTCAAAGGTTTGTTTTATTTGGAATTTCACTTTAAAGATAGATGATGAAGATTAAACAGGCAACTAGGCTGAATGCAACTCACTCAGACAACTCATGCTATAATTTGTTAATTATGGAAGCAAACCATAGTAAGAGTTTGGCATCTTGATTCAGACCTCATCCCTCCCTGCAGAAATATATACATGAAGATTTTGTGATGTGATTTGCAAATATCTTACAGCCCCCCTTGGAGCCTGCAGGTGGATGCTGGGCTGGTGGTGGAGCTGAAGATAAACCGGCATCAGTCCTGATGCAGGGCAGCTGCAGCTTAGGCAGAGCAAAGGAGAGGGATGCCAAATTTTTGCAGTTGAAATATACCACAAAATTTTGAGTGGTGTGTTTGGTAGATCATTGTGGAGTGTGAGACGTCATGTAAGGGCAGCAGTGCAACTAGAGTTGACTGCCTGAACTAGCCTCCATTCTGTAGAGAACATTTCAAGTAGAGTGCTGCTTTAACTATTTAGCACTAACAAGAAGCTGTTACTGTGTTGTGGGGTATATGTAGTTCTATCACTACAAAAGCCTACATGAATATAAAGATGTTTAGAATATATTGGTCATTGTCAGTGAAGGGTATTTACGTACTATGTTGTACATCTTACCTGTATTATTTCTACAGTGGAGTATACAACTAAAAGATTCAATATGGTGTCTACCTGCCCTCAAAGCAGCCTAACAATGGTCTATTAATTGCCAAATAGTTTTAAAGACAAGTTGAACTGTCTGTTCCCAGAGCGTCAACTGCTGTGTTGTGATATAATCGCTATTCAAATAGTTAAACAACCAATAAACGGGCTTTAGGGGTGGGACATAAGTTGGAAGAATCTGATTGGAGTGTTGTTAGCAAGCGTTGTTACTCCTTGGCAACCGTTACTAGGGCTTTGCTAAATTTTAACACCAAGCTAGCTTTAGTTTATTTAATATTT
>JAQFJA010000001.1:6132834-6143708 GCA_029874485.1 Naso brachycentron
AACATTTTTATTATACATTTATTTATTTATTTAAAACCATAACCCTGAATTCTAACATTATTCTGAGACTGGCTAAATATACATAGTGTAAATTGTATTTTTTGAGTACTAGTGACACTGTAATCAAATTTAGTTCCTTTCTTTGCAGGATTTGCTCTTTATTTGCTCTGCTCTTCATGCTTTCCTGAGGGTTGAAAGACAGAAAATAACAAAATGTATTACAAGCGATTTAGATGGCTCACCATTTGCTTTAGGCTGTGTTATTGGAGAACCTCTTGAAGTGGCTTGGGCCTCATTCTGACCAAATCAGGCGCCGAAAGTGACAGTCCTCCTATTTATTTTAAACATTGTGCGTTTAGGCTGCTGAGGTGCAGTGATGCCAGATAAAAAAGCAGTGATTGCAGCTGAAAAGTTGAGCAGAGCTAAACAATCCTGCCATGAGGGAGTGCAAAGAAGTTAATTGTATCTGTAAATGGTTCATTTAACCCCACAAAACTGCATCAATCGCAATGCCTGATTTGATGTGAACACAGCCTTAAAGATGCAGCTGTAAACATAAGGTTGCATATTCAAATCTGATCTCCTGGAAAGATTTTGGCTGGAAAAAATGAATGTGAAATGCCCTCATCAAACACTCAGTGCCTGTCAAGGTGCTGTTAAGCATTGTATATTTATCACCTAAATGACTGAGCTTGCAGTTCAAGTGGGAACTTCCCCATTGTCACATAACAACTGTGGACACAATGGGCAGATCAAGGTGTGAATTGTTTTATAAAAATGAAAAGAACTGAAAAAGAGCATTGTGGTCCAAGCAACTTTAAAAGAGACACAAAAAAAGTCTAAAGAGAGCTTTTTAGTTGGCACCAAATCAAGGATAGAATTATGGTTTTATTGAAACATGAATCTATCTGTTGTGATATTGGTGCAGAGCTGTCAGCCTTTTAAAACATTTTCGTACCTACTTGGACTAAAGGAAGTGAATGATTTTTGTTAAGTATTACATAAACACAAGAAAAAAGCATTACCTTGTAATATTTACGTGTTTAATAAGATCTGTATTAGCTTATTGTTAAAGGACAATGGAGACAAAACACTTGTTTTCTTTTAAGTTAATATGGTGCTGTGTTAGCAAACAGATGTTTTTCTTTTTTTTACAAAGGTAACTATTTTCTATGACCCCCTGATGATATACACCTTCTCGAATAAAATATTAATAGTAGTAGATTTAACAAAGTGCTTTGAGTGCCTAAACACAACCATAAAAACATTACTAATGCAATTTGCCATGAAACACGTCGCAGGGACAATAATACAGTTGTAGAATGCCAGTATGAACTTCTTGTGACTTTGCAGAATTTTTTCTCAGGAGATATGTACACATCTTAGATGCATGTGCGTCAGTCAGAATTCTGTCCGTGCTCTTGAAAGAACATCTTGCACTCTGCTCTTGCTAACTAAGAGCCATAATTTATGAATCATCAGACGGTTTAGTCCCTTTGGACCTTCATTAACAGTGTTGCAAGCAACTCTACAACAATGTCCTGAAATAGATAATGCTCCACCCCTTCTGTGTGCATAGGTGTGGGACAAATATTCTAACATGGGAGGATCTCTCTAAATAATCAGCAGTGAAATGTGTCCAATCCACCGCATTAAATTAAACATATCAGCACAAGAAAAGGAAAAGGAAGTCAGGAATAAGTGATAAAACATCACGTGAATTAATGTATGTATAGGAATATTTACAGAAATTGCATAGTGAAAGGAAACATCGGTCTTAACCTTTTTAGAAATAATTCATAACTGTTCAAGCTTGTATGCTTGTACCTTGAGTTTATTATAAATTGGTCAATAAAGCCCCCAGACTCCTTGAAACACATGCCATGGAATCTGGTCACCCAGTCGTTAGAAGAATAAAATTTTCAAGGTAAATATCCAGCATACTTCTCTTCTTGTAAGAATATCATCAATGTTACTACCTCTTTCTGGCAGGGTCATCTTTTCAAAGCTCTGGAATCTGAATGCTGAGATGTCATGTTTGAAGTTTTGAAATGTACTGCTGCTGGATAATCTCTATTATTTGTACTTATGTAGCTTCTGTATTGATTTATTTCTGCTTTAAACAAAATGTAAGACTTACTAACAAAAGAAACCTCCACATAGACGATTACATGTGAAGGGGAACATGTGATTACATCACTGATGAAGCACTTTTTTTGTTTTTTGAAGTGTAAGGATGAGTAAAGTAGTTAGTTACCTTTGACCATACTAATGACCTCTGTGGTGTGACATAATCTCAGAAAAAGCCCTATAATACAAAAAAGAAAAAAAAAAGAAAAATACAGAGTATATAAGTCTTGTTGAAACCTTTTCCAAATGGGTGTTACAAGTGCAGAGGATGTACTCAGTCTAATTGCATGGTTTAAGGTAATGACTTTACTTATCCTCGCACTAGAAAAAAGTAATTTATTAATTATGTCATCACATGTTCCTCTTCACATAAGACATCACATTCATTAAAGCACAGAACAAGTAAAAAATGATAGATAACCTAGTAGCAGTACATTTAAATGACTTTGTTACTGCCAGAAAAAGTTGGTAATACTGGTGAAATTCTTAACAGAAGTGTGCTGGATATTTACTTTGTAAACTTTATCCTCCGAAGGCCTGAATGACCAGACTCTGTGTCATGTCATGCATTGATCTATTTATGGTACACTCAAGTTACAAATATTTTTTTTATTATATAAACAAAAAACTGCAAGATCAATATTTTCATTCATAAGATATATAATATTATAATAAATATTATAATAATCTTGTAAATATATTTAAATATAAAATGTTTTATTCTTCTTATTCCTGATTTGCTTGAATTCTTTTTGATCTAATATGTTGAATCTGTGACGGATTGTACACACGTCACTTTGAATTATTGAGAGACCCTCACATAACAGAATAACTGTCACACACGTAGATGGAGTGGAGCATTAACTATTTAATATTGTTGTAGAATTATCAATGAAGGTCCAGAGGGACTAAATCATCAGGGGGGATCCAGAAATGTTTGTGCTGAGCGAGAGTGGTGTGCAGGATTTTCTTTTCTGAAGACTGAAGCGACATAGCAGAATTTAAAAAATATCCTGCGACCACTGATCACTTTTAAAGTAAGCGAATAATTTTTTGAATTTTTACACAATCATAGTTTGGCCTTTTTTATGTTACTTTGTAAATACAAATATTTTCATTTTAATCGTCGTGATTGTAAGTCATCTTTTGGAGACAGGTTTACAGCCACACATTTCTATACTGACACGTTTCTTTAGAAAAGTTGAAAGGCAGCACAATGGCCTTATAATTCTCCTGTCCTTGGATTCTTGTGCATTTCATAACTTATTTAATAGGTTTGTGCCACTTATGACACCAAGGCGCTGCCTATGAATCAGTAATGCTTGTTTGATGAGACACCATTTTGTGTTTTAAATTTAACATCAATATTGTCAGTATTGACGAAGCATCTCGTAGTGTATCTCACTGCCTAACCTCTTTTGTGTTGAACAGAGCATAACAGAGGAGCAGCATGTGTTGCATCACCCTGCAGAGAGCGTGTGTTACGAGCAAACATGTAAAGGAGTGTGTTTTGTAACTAACATGTGCGTGTTTTTATATTTAACTTTCTACCTGTAACACCCATGCCCTCTCTGCCTTTCTTAGGGTTTGGCTCATTAACACATTGCTGAATTCAGACTTTATGCTTTCATGTGTTCAGATGGAAATCCTGTATTCATCTGCCAGAATCAGCTATCCAGTTGCTGAGATGCAGCAGTGTGATAGCGGGTAGCCAAACTCCTCTGTTAGCTCCCAGCCAAATGGGCCGAGCATGCTGGCAGCCACACTGCAGACAGATAATATTCTTATTATGTACACATTCCCACTGCGGAATGATTAGATTAATGTCAGTGCATGTGTGCCGTTATTGTTGCATTAATTATTTATTGGTTATTTTTACTTCTCTGTGAATCTCCCTTTTATCCCCCAGGATCGCATTTGTTTCTCAGAGCAGGCATGCATGTCCAAGCATGGCGAGTGAGGACGAACACACAATGAGTCATCACCACCAGCCAGGCCACACAAGTCATTGCCTGCCGACTTCTATCGACCAATTACTCACCAGGTCATCGCCGTGTGAGCAGGCCGACTGAGTTGTCAGCAGTGCCACTGAGCAGGCTGTGCTGTGGTGTGTGGCTGGGATTGAATGGGGATGAGAGGGTGGGGAGGGTAGAGGGGGTTCTCTCCATTGCATTGGGCTGACAGACCGCTGGACACCTTGGCGGCCAGGCAGTGAACATCCTCGCCACAGCCTCTGTTCCTCAGCAGCGGCAGGTCACTACCAGGACCTTGAGAAAATAAGGGAGTCAGACTCCATTTGTTTTCCGTCTCTGTTCCCCGAGGAATCAAAGGGGAAGACATTTCCAACCGTCCCGCCTGACTGGGTTCGACTCACTTAAGAGGTCCGTTTTCGCCTCACTCCCTCCAAGCTTTGTTCACACATCCAGCAGACATGGCATGTGGGACAGTTGTGGCTTAGCTTGGCCAGAGTGGCAGGAGAAGCAGGGGAGTGGAAGAAGCAGTGCTGGCTGGCGGGGAGTCAGCTGAGAGAACAACAGCACTGTGGAGAAATGAGAGGCAGCGTTATAACGGCCAAAAACCCAGAGTAGGGCTTTTTCTTTCTCAGGAGGCAAGAAAATTGACTGTATTGGATGTCTTCGTATTCTTTGTTAACTTGCTCTTTCATGTCCTGCACAAGTACCTGTGGATATTTCTTGTAGATATCCGCTGGTGAGAAGTGAATAAAATAGCAGAGTACCAAATGTCAAGCCAAAAGTGGCACTTCTACAATGATTAAGGGCATCCACTCCTGAAAAACTAAATGCACAAAAAACAACTGGAGCAAAGAAGGAGACAATGTGAGATAGCGACTTCAGAGTTGTTATGTGTGTATGTGTAATGTGCTTTCTGTCACCTTCACTTCACTTTAACACATAGAGAACAAGAGGACCATCCAGGCCAGTGTGGGCAGCTTAGAAATGAAAAGGCTCCAAAATGAAATGTCCATCATTTTTACAAATATGACGCCTGCTCTCACAAAATGACTACTTTCTGTAAGTCAGGTCTCCCTCAGATTTTTATACCCCATTTTTTAAGAAATGTGCTTGAACTGCGGAGGGTTTCCTTGAATAAATGTCAAATTAAATAGCCTTTTGTGTTCTAATACTTCATTTGCATATTCTCAAACTCACATATTTAAGTAACAGGTTTAATTAAAAATGCATAATCTGAAAGAATATCTTTAATATCTGAACTTTAAGGTCCTATTGACAATTTCAAACCATCATCCCCGGGGAATCTTGCTCACTGAGACACAGAGATACCATGTGGTGCCAACATCGTTATACTATTGGCTTGTAAGACTTCTGCCATCTTAAACAGAGGTAAACAAATAATTATTTTGGACTTGACAAAACTTTTAAAATATTAACTTCACAGTCACATAATTTTGTAATTTCTTGGGGAAAAACGAAAACTTTTATTTGGTACCTTTTTCGAAAAATTCTGTGAATGTATTATTTTTTTTTAAAAATTGTCTTTATGTTACCATTGTATCCTAAAAAATTACAATGACAAATTCAGTTTCAATATTTAAAGATTTTTTTATGTAACATTACACCAACTTAAATACAATTCCTCAAAACTCTCATGACTTTGATTGAGTGTGGCTATTAATGTGTTTAAATCTGCTTCAGATCATTTGACCCAATCTAGATTGACGGGTTACAATAAAAAGTGCAGTTTTTGTAATGGTCATGTAGTTGGGATTCCTGGGTTTTGCTCATGGTACAGACATAATTTAATTTCTTTATTTCTTTAATTTCTTTCATTGGGCTGCCATAAACACTACATAAACTACATAATAACCCTGTATATAAAGTACACAGCAATAGTTGGATCTTTATGAATAAATAATACTGTAATTGGTGTGGTTAATTGTTATATATAACACACTTAATAAAACTCTTACTTAATGTTCCACCACTTAGCCCCTGCTGTTTGTATAGCAACAGCTGAACCTCAGCACAAGAAGAGCAAATTATTTGTCTTTAAATACGTCATTGTGCAACTCTCCTTTCATTGTGCCATATATATCTTTGAAGAGCCAGTGGATGGATTGGCCTAAGGACCTTCCTGCCACAGGCTCATGTAAAGTGACTGCTATCGGGGAACTCGTAATGTGAGGTGAAGGGGCAAAAAGTCCCCAAAAAACTTTCAAAGGCAGAGTTTATCCCCTCAGGTTATGTTTAGGAAGTTCACGTATATCCTTCAGTGTTGAAAACATGTAATATAGACCCTCTGACTGGGCTGAAAGAAATCATAAAAGTGTATGTACCTGGCCACCGCCGATAATGTGTCCATGCCCAGGGGCCCATTATCTCTTAATCCATCCATTGAAAAACCTAGGGGTTTTTTGATATGAGGGACATTACAATGGGACCAGACCCAGGTCCTGATGCTCTAACTCACTCACATTATCTACACAAGCTGAGTGGTGAAAGCAGCACATCAGAAGCTCAGGAGCTACAGCTTCAATCCTGCATTAATGTCCACGCAGGATGCATTTTAGGCACAGTGTGTAGGTTACCTGTGTTTTGGCAGCACACAGAGCCCAGTGCACTGTATAATGTGTATTGAGTGTGAAAAACAAAACAAAAAAATAGACCTGAAACCTGTGTACCTTGTGTACCTTTGTTCACAGCTGTATTGATGATAATGGAAACTATCTGTCCTGTGGCACACAGATGAGATGGACAACGAGAAGACAGATGAAACACCTCCTGTGTAGATGTAACACTGTCAAACTTGAAATCATGCATTACAATAATTAGTTGTGGGTGACGTATGCTACCTTAGATTATTTATAAATGCTAGCATATTGAACTAAAATGCCAATAATTAAGAGCTCAAAATACAGAGAATTATACAATAAATGTAGAAAAGCCGTAAATAATGATTATTTTCTGTGTCTATAAACTCAAAATTTAATCATGTGCAGTGTTTTGGCCTATGCGCAGCTCCATCTTAGAATCTAAGCATTTACAGTGCTGCTTCCCGTCCCCTGAGCCACCATACGAACATTAATTTACTCCATGCTGCAACCCGTGTTTGGCTTAAGGGTTAACATGAAATTAAAATGTATTTCTGCCTCTCTTTCCCAGTTTGTGATCTTACCTTGTGTAAACTGTATTCGTCACATTTAATTAAAGGTTTCTACTGTATGCCTGTGGCCCCTAAGCCTCACGCTGCTTTCCTTCAGCGTTGATCAGAGGGAAACGCGTTCTTCTCTTTTAACTGCTCTTGTTGGTTTCATCTAATAAAGATCAGGTAATTAATATCCAACTTTAAATTTTACTCTAATTTTTTTCTTACATTGATCAAAGAACCATCAAGCAAGTCCTATCATTGACGCTTGTCTTAGGGACAGTTTTGCAGGCTGCAAAATAAAGCAGTGACCTGGTTCTTTCTCAGCCAGCATCTTCACTCTTCTGGTATCTGTCACTCCTGGATATTTGCATCACAGCAGGTGGTTTCACACAACATTCCACCACCGTTCCCTGCAATTAGCCCCCTGTGCATCGAGCTGCATGTTTGCAACATGCAGCCTCTGTCAAGAAGATGTTTCATCAAATAATGGCCTGTCAGTCTAAAAATGTGTTATGTGACTCAGTGTGAATTTTGAATACATTTTTTTTTTCTTTAGGGAGAATTGTGTGTATTTTCTCTGGTTTATATCCACCAACCAGGCAATGACAGCAGATGTTAATCAGAAAGCACCAGGAAGAAAAAATACATATCAGATGGCCCGTTTATCCCCTCTTTATCAGTCACTGATCAATGATCCAGTGCAGGCAGACCATGTGTGTGATAATGTTCACAAAATGAGCCTGACCAGAATCAAATGGAATGAAGAGAATTAATAGAAATTACAGCTTGGAAAAGTATAAGTCATGACTTATTTTGTTGAGAGGTGGCATGACCTCTTGTTGTCAAAATAACTGAAATTAGAATCTAATAGAGGCTTGTAACGGCATGTTAAGAGAGTATTACACCAACAGTTTGAAGATACATGCCACCATATTGTAAAAGTGACAACAAAATCAATAACTGAAATACAATCACCCATTTGCTCATACCAGTATGCTACCTGCAAAATTAAAATGAGGTCACGTAACTCTATTTCAGTACACTATTATTCCCCAAATGTTCCTTACCTCGTGTGTGTGTGTCTGTTCTCATAATTGGAAATTGTTATCATTCTTTAACATGGTGGTTGTGTCCTTCAAACTCATTGGTAATTACCAGCCTGAATCCATTCCTCAGATAGTGATAGTCCAGAGAATCTATGAGAAACCCACTGTGTGATATGAAGCATTTGTATTGAGTGCTTTACTGGGAAATGGTTATTTGTTTCTCAACTATCATAAATGACAGAATGTCAAAATAACCACTGGTTAAGTTTGATGTAAAAGCAGTGCTTCTATTTCTATTCAGGCGAGTTTGCTATAGCTTTTTTGATCCCTAAATTTTATATCTAGCAAAAAATACACATCAATAGTATTATTTTTTTCCCAATACTTGCCAGTTACCTATATAGCTAATAACATGCTAACATGGTAAACTAACATGGTAAAGACGATAAAAATTATACCAACTAAAAATCAGCATCATGGCATTAGCATTGTTAGCATCCTGGCATTAGTCAAGTCTAGTCAAGTCAAATTCATTCATATAGCACATTTAATACGACAAGCGTAAACTCAATGTGCTTAAAATAAGAACAAGATATACACAGCATACATATAGAACAAAGACAAAAAAATTACATAATACAAGAGCATGTAAAAACCATAAATAAAATTCAGTTAAGATAAACTAACAATAGAGAGTGGAATGATAATAATAACAGTACTGAAATAGTTGCACAGCTGCTTTAAACCACACACACATCTAATTAAAAGCTTGTAAAAAAGATATGCTTTTAATCTGCATTTAAAATAGAATATTGATGTAACAGACCTAAGTTCTTGTGGTAAAGAGTTCCAAAGAGTTGGACCACCCTGAGCTGATCTAGAATATATTCTTGGAATAATGAGGAGACCTTTACTTCCAGATCTCAGGGGTCTATCTGGTGTGTACTCAGTCAGCATGTCTTTGATATAAAAAGGAGCTACACCATTCTAACTTAGTAAGTAAAATCTTAAAATCAATTCTTTGCTTCACTGGGAGCCAGTAAAGAGAAATTAAAATCGGAGTGATGTGCTCATACTTTTTGGTTCTAGTTATCACTCTAGCGGCAGCATTCTGAATAAGCTGGAGTTTATATAGTGCTTGTTTTGTTACTCCAGTAAAAAGTGCATTACAGTGGTCCAACCTACTGGAAATGAATGCATGCACCAATTTTTCAGCATCTGAAAGAGACATAAATGATGTAACTTTAGATATGTTTCTAAGATGATAGAATGCAGTCTTAGATATAGAGGAAATATATTTCTGAAAGTTAAGATTGCTATCAATAATCACACCTAGGTTCTTGACATGCTCGCTGGGTTTCACAGAAAGAGGAGTTAGTAGAGAACAGATCTGCCTTAAAGCCTTCGGACCCACTAAAAGAATTTCAGTTTTGTCGTCATTTAGTTTAGTTTTTAGGTTTTTGGTCATCCAGTGTCTAACATCATTAATGCACTGGATGAGGTCATTTACTGGGCTTAGATTATTGGCAGAGACAGATATGTGTAACTGGGTATCGTCAGCATAGGAACGATATGATATATTGTATTGACGGATAATGGAACCAAGTGGGAGCATGTACAAACTGAACAGAAGAGGGCCAAGAACAGACCCTTGAGGGACACCATATGAAATGCTGACCCGATCTGATTTAAAATCCCCAAATGAAACTGAAAAAGATCTACCAGTAAGGTAGGAAGAAAGCCAATATAGAACAGTGCTGCTAAAACCCAGACAATGTTCAAGGCGCTTAAGCAGAATATGATGGTCGACTGTGACGAAGGCAGCACTGAGATCAAGCAAAACTAAGACAGAAACATTATGGTTGTCATACAGTTTTGATTTTAAGATCATTAACTACACGGACAAGAGCTGCTTCAGTATTGTGATTGATTCTAAAACCGGACTGGTACAGGTCAAATAAATTATTATCTGACAGATGCTTATACAACTGCTCGTATTCAGTCTTTTCTAGAATTTTCCCCAGGAAAGGAAGGTTTGAAATAGGCCTATAGCTGTCAATGACAAATGGATCAAGACTGCTCTTTTTTAAGAAAGGAGTGACAATAACATGTTTGAGAGCAGTGGGGAAAATTCCAGAGAGCAGAGAAATATTGACAAATTCAAGCACATCATCAACCAGGCAGTTAAAGACACCTTTGAAAAACTTAGTAGGCATAGCTTTAAGTGGCGGAGCCTAATTGTTGTACAACTTCATGCAGATCACAGCTTTGTATGTGCCTGAAATTGGAGAGAGTGTTGATATAATGACACTAAGGGCTAGAAGAGGAGTCAGCTACCACAGGTAGCTGCAATATTGATCCTAATGTTGGTAACCTGAAGTTTAAAATAAGGGGCGAATTCACTGCGTTTATCTGAAGAGTGAAGCTCAGCAGGTATAGGTCTGGGAGGATTGAAAAGTTTATCAATTGTGCTGAACAACAACTTAGAATTATTAAGATTTACGGCAATGAGTTGGGATAAATAATACTGTCTGGAATGTTCTGTATTGTATTTCCTGAGCAGATCCTTGT
>JAQFJA010000001.1:6212325-6223357 GCA_029874485.1 Naso brachycentron
CAGCTTTAGATGGAGGGATAGAAAGAAGAAAGGCAAAAAGGAAGGATGGATGGAGGTGTGGAGGAATAAGGCTTTCTCCTGCAGAGTGAAGACTAGGACAGGAGGAAGCAGGAGGAGCGTCTGCCATCTCCAACTGTTCCATCCCAACAACATCGCACACAATCTTTCGCTCTTTCCTAATACATGCAGATTCACTAGAGCTAGACTTATACAAAGCAGGAACAGCCAGAAGTGAAATATGAAACATTTAATCTGATGATTTAATAGGTTGCTTCTACTAAAGATACAGCATCACAGTACACTTGCTCTGTTTCATATAAATCATCTCTCATAAACACACCTTCACGCATTGATTCACACATTTTCATTTTCAACACTGAACTCATCCAATTGAAAAAATATGCATTTCATAGGTTAAGAAAAACAGTACAGAAAAAAAATCCCATTTATTACTGATAAAAGTCAATATGTTTTCTCTACAGACTGATGGATCGTTAGAGTGCTGTGATCTTTGCATCTTTACATACTTACATAGCCTGCAGTAAATTACCAGATCATGGCACAGTGAAATTAGCTTTTTTTCCCAAGATTGTCATATATCAGTTGCTAGAAAATGCAATGATTCAAGGTTTGTTTCTTTTTTTTTTTATTAACCATTGATCTAATGATGAGTGTGTCTGTGACAAGGATCACTTGTGTGACAAACTCATTACCACCTAACTCTGCTTTTGACCTCAACACTAAACAGTGTTTCAGTGTCTTTATTGTTCTGGATTTCTGGTCCACAACTAATAACAAATCAATAAAAACTGACATATGCTACCTTTCCAACAACAAACTACACACAAGTTATCAGCTAGCTGGTGCAGAATTGGGCTTAATTGCCACTTACAACTTGAAGGAGACCACAGCAGAGGAAAGAGGAGAGAACATTAAATTCACCGGGTTGGCACAAACATTATGTCAGATTAATGCTGATGTTGCTTCCGAACTACTTGATCCGTACATAACTGTATGCTATAAAATTTAATACAAAACACGTCAGTGTTGTGTTTTGCATTTTCAAAAACAATATTATATTTATATGTGATATGGCTGACACATAGCATAACAAGAGCAGAGTAAAGACAAGCAGTAAATTTTGTTACTTATGAGAGTCATTAGTCTATGTGGCTAAAGTTTACTGTTAGGGCCAACATTAGAGTGTTGTCTAGATGGATTCAACCATTTACTTAAAAGAGCAAGAATGTGTTTTGTCTTTTGATGGACACGTCTCCCCTTGCTGTATCAGTTCAACCAAAGTACAAATAAAAGCTTTTTTTGTTTTACTTGCTGGTGTTGAGTTACCCTCATCTGAAGCTTTTATGGCCACTTTAGTGCAATGGAGGTAAATCAAATTTTGCTTGTATTCAAACAACAACAACAACAACAACCACAATACAGCAGCAAGCAGCAATGAAGAGGCCAAGCAGTCAAAAAGCCATATAGATATAACGATCCTCGACCATTCTGCAAAATTTCATAACAACTGATCAGTTGGTTATAGGTGCTGCCGTAGACTTCCATTGCAGAATGAGAGCATTATTTTAAGCATTGTTTGAAATTTAGCAACTTACGTGTGTATTTGATTGCAACAACTGAGTGTGGCAATAAAAGACCTAGGGAAGGTCCTCCATTTTGATTCCACCACTAGATGGTACCAAAACCACACACTGCTTCTTGAAGTATTTTTCACAAAAGTGTAATTTGCAGAAAATGTAATGGGTGGTGCATATAGGTCCTTATGGGAAACTTGGCTGGAATGAGGAGATGTACATATGTACAAACTTTCATGACTCCAGGTCAAACAGTGCATGAGATATGCCTGTTCATACCTGCATTTTTAACTGGTTGGTATTAACGCCTCCCTGTCACTGTGGCCTCATGGCATGACCTTCTACCATTCTGTCAAATTTTGAAAAAAATGGCCTCCTTTTTCTGAAAACCCACACCCTCTGCAATTTTCATTGGCTCTTAATGGCTGGTTGTTTTTGTTTTGTTTTGTTTTTTCTTTACTTTTACACTTTTACACAAGATGGAGTTGCATAGATTTTGGTCTCTAGATTGTGTATGCCAATTTTCTTGTAGATCGAAGAAAATTCCCAGGAGGAGTAAGATTTTAAATATTTTTCACAAAATTGAAAATGGCGGAAATCTAGTAACTCTAAACTCTAAAATCTAGTGACTGTAAATTATCAGACAAATTTGGTCCTTGTGATTAGTGGAAAATGTGAGCAAAGTTTCAGGACTCTAGGTCGAACAGGGCATGAGATATGCCCGTTCAAGTTTAGCATTTGCAGCCGCTTGCTATAGCGCCCCCCTTTGGCCAATCAACGTCAAATTCGCGCCATGGTGAAATATAGCTTCGCTGCTTGGCCCCCAGTTACACTGAGTTAGTTTGTAAGACTGGTTCCTGGGTTAGATAAAGTAGATTTTGGAGTTTTTGTGCTTAGTGCTAGTGGTGCACCGAAATACAGCAGTTAAAGAAGCTCGAATATCTCCCTGTTACTCGCTTTACCATCAAAGCATCCATGTCTTCTTTCAAGGTTTTCTGAGCCTCATTTTCACTCTTGGTTTCAGATATTAAAAGTACCAAAAAGATCTTCAGCATCTTACTGTAAGCCGTCGGATCCACATGAACACATGGACATTTTATGCATACATTTGAAAAGTTTTGGTTATTTCAAATAAATTCAAATCGTACTCATGTTTATGTGAACACTTTTTGCACTGGTGCGAGGAGGGCAGAGAAAGAGCCTGGAAAATATTAAATGACACACAATTTGCACTAATCAGTTTTGTCACACTTGGCTGTTTTTATGCCAGAAACGATCAACTCCCACACACTACTAATGAAGCAGCTTAGCTGAGTTCATATGTCAAATTATTTATCAGTACTAACTTCTTTCTTTAATTGTTTATTATTGTTTTTTTATGTTACATAAGATCTGTGTAACATTTAAGGAGATTTAACTTGTTGCACTGGGTCAAAATTTTAGTTTCAAGCACGTCTGTGGAATTTTACAATTTCCTTTGCTTGTACCAAAATAGTTTTTCACTGGTTGAAGGCCACATTGTGCTTTGCAGTAGCCTGTTTTTTTTTATATTTCTGTAGATCAAAGAATATTGTGATAGTTTGCAATGTGTTTACAAGCTGTGCTTGGGTAGTACTATGTACTTCTGTACATTATTTTATCTTTAGATATCTCTCTATACACTTGAACTTCCATTTGCATTATCTACTAAATGCTAAATTGCCTTTTTTGTACTAGTAATTAGTGTGTACAATGACAATGCAATTGAATCCAATCTAATGTATTGGCGCTGAGGTAATAGAAACTGGTGGGTGAATGTGCTTGAATAGTGGTTAACAAAAAGGAAAAACTCCCTTGGCAGACTTCTGCTTTAGTGTGTGCAGCTGTATAAAAGCTGAAAGTGTGCGTGCTTAGCTGACTGTCACTGAATGATTAAGGGTAAGAAATATAGTGCACTGCTGGTAGCACTGCATGGTGGGAGAGTGGAACTAAGGCGTGTGGTGGTTAAGGCGCTTAATGTGGTCCGGCTCAGTCGGGATCCGGAAGCATTCCTTAGAGCCGCACTCCTTCACCTGCATGTTTCTGTGCTTTATTGTGTGTTACATAAAGAGCCTTAATAAGCTTCTTTATCAAATGTTTTGGTAAGCTGCGGTGAACGACTGGCCTGCTTACATCCCTCTCAGCCATAATACATTTGCATAAAATAAGAAAAAAGCTCCTGTGTGTAAACACAATTCAGAGGGGCGTTCTGCGGTATTTTTCAGGTGAACCGAGACGCGGAGCTGTCCTTTAATCTCACTAAGTCAAGTTGACTCCAGACAGAGCTGCCCTGTTTTCTACAGATGGTTGCTGTCTTCTGCAGCCACACTTTGTTAATAACGTCAGATGACACTGACAGGTCAGAGTAGAGAAGTTTGACTCTGCACTCTGCGGTTCTGAGACAATTTTCTCTTTCTGTCAAACCGCTGCCAAAATGTGTCGATTTTATCTGTACAGTCTTTTTTTAAGGGATGGAATCTATTGATTCTTTTTTTTTTTACTTTAACATAGACAGGTATTCTCACTGAGACACAGGATCTCATTATCAACAGAGACCTGGTCAAAAGAAAAGAAGTATTGTTATGCAACTTAAAAATAATGTTGCATCAACCAAAAACATCACTGAAGAGAACATGCAGCTTACCATTTGGTGGAGGCTTTTACCCCTGATAGCACCCGACAGTGCCATAAGAGAGAGTGCTATTATTAGCACAGGTCACCGTAATGGAGCTGGGCCTCTCAGTCTGGCACTGCTTTGCTCTGTGCAATGAACTTCAAAGGATCACAAGAATAAGGTTAAAAAATTCAGCGGCTGCTTTAAAATCAGTTTGAAATCCCGAGTGAGAATGAGGCCAGTGTGAATGTGACAGGGTAGTAACATCCTCTGCTCTATGTGCAACCCTTTCCAAAGCTGCAGCAGGGCTTGAGAAGCGGCCATTAGCCACCTCCAAGGCGCCTCACTCGCGGCATTTACCGTCTCTCTTTTACCCTTTTCAGTGGGGAAAAACTGCAAGACCTTTCTGTTGACATTTGTTATCCTGGTGCTATCATGTGCTATCTAATTGGATGAAGAGGTAGACTATGGGGCAGCCTCTGGCAGGAAGAGGTTTTGAGATACTTTATTGAAGTGAAGTTGTGATCTTCTAACTTTGTCTATCTCCACCTATTTATGACTTTTGGCATCAGCAGATCTGCATCTTTGTACGAGAAGTGACAGTGGAATAATGTCTGTTGATCTTCATAAAATTATCCCGCTTCATTAATTTTAACTGAATAACTGACTGCACACACAAATCCGCCTGTCGAATTTATGCTTGGAGACAGGAAATTAATCAATTGTTCTAGAAAATGAGAATTTAATTTGAGCTAATTTCTCCAACAGTTTTAGACACATTTCAGTTTGCTGATCATGAGGAGTACCACTCAAACTGTGAAATCAGTTGCATGTCTCCTGTGGCTTCAGAGATTGCTTTTTAAAGTAACCCTGGTGATGTCACAGTGACATCATTGGGGTTATCTCAGCTTGGGCTTAATAACGACAGAACAGTTTTTGAGGAAAAGTCTGTAGTACAAACAGGCATTAAGGCATACTCGGTAGCATCTGACGTAGGATGTTACTGAGTTGCATCATGGGAAATGTAGGATCCAGTGTTCTTGAAGCTTGAACCACAACAGGAGCTAAAAGACCTCTGTCTCATTTTCACCATCCTCCAGTCTTCCCCACTTTCCTGAAAGTGCAATATTATATTGCTGGATTATGCCTTTCAGGTTTCAGAACAACAACTCCTTTACTTCCCTTCAAAGACAAAATAAGTGGTGTGTGTGTGTGTGTTTCCTAACCTATTCAAGCAGTGAGCATCAAGTTGTTTGATGTTTTAGATGTTTTATGCTTTCAAATAAGTTTTTATACATCTAACCTTTCCTTGTCAAGTTACAGTCAGTTATTACAATATTATCCTAGGTGTTTTTTAGGGAAAAACAGCGGTATCCTATTTCATTTACATATATATTTATCATGTGGGCCTAGATGTGCCCAAAAAAGTTCAAACCAAATCATGACAGAGAATATTAAACAAAAGGACTTCTGTCGTTCAAATACATGTATATTGTAAATAACAAAGAATAAAGTGCCAATGGTAAAAATCTTCACAAAACAAATATTCAGCAATATCATATAAGCAATAAATACAAACATTACAAATGATATTCACAAAATACACAAAAAATGAGGAATGAACAAGACACATGAAAACCTGGGTTTCTGTGACTTTTAAAGCATGTGGTTTACAATAGTTGTTTAAAAGTTGTTGAACATTTTAAAACAATAATTTTCTTTAGCCTCCGGCGGCTCAAGGCCTTCAGCGTTGCATTTCCATAAAGTTGGAGGGACTCACAGGAGGCAGATGTTAAAAAGAATTGTCCAAAATTAGAATTTTTATAAGTGTTTTTTACATTTAAAGTAGCTCTTACCATGACTGTTAAATAAACCACTGAGTGCCTTTTTAACATTTTTTATCCTGTGTTTATAGATATTTCACAGTATGAGCTGCCAAACAACCAGTCCTTTCTGCAGTTTTCACTGAGCAGTTCAACTAGGGCAAGTGTAGGTTGAGTGCCTTGCTCAAAGGTGCCTGACACTGGTCCTCCATGGAGGGTAGAGAGACATTTGGCCACGTACAGCTTCCTTATGGTTTCAGGATACAGACTATCCAATTTTCTCGCCTCTAAGTCTCTTTCACTACAAACTGGGTAAAGACGCTTTCATCACACTCCCCTCAGACATGAAAGCAGCGGCTGCTGCTCTTTCTGTACCTGTGATTACACTTTGATTTGACATCAGGTACCACAACTGGACTGAGGGCAGCAGGAGGGCAGCAGGAGGCCATTGTCAGCTGGCAGAACAGTAAGTGGTTCTGTGTGCAAACCAAACAGCTAGAAATGGCCTTTATTAGCTTGCCCTGACCTTCACATCTCAACTGACAGCGTAGAGCTGCAAACCCAGAAAATAAAGATGGAAAAATCTAATGCCAGTGTCTGCAACATTAACTCTTTGTCCCAGCAGACATGAATAGAGAGAACAGGCTGATCACTGAGAAAGGGTCGGAACATCAGAATGCTCTTACCTAAGACGAATTATCGTCGCTATTCCACGGGAACATTAGCCTGCTATGATGGATATTTTCAGTATGAGTAAGAGGAAGCCAAGTTGATCAGAAAAGCTCTCTCTGCAGTCCCCCTCTGAGGTCACCACACAGGCATAATTACACAGCTTCTCACAGTACTCCTCTATGGTCGATGTGCAAATACTGCCATCTATTGTTGGACAATGAGAACAGGCCTGCTGCTGCAGCTCAGTAGTTCATCTCGAGCAGGCTGACAGGCCCACACAGCTGCATTCAAGGTGCACACTTTAGTTTTTTGGTGCTTGATGTGTACTCAGTACCTGCTGCAGCTTTAAAAAAAAAATAAACCCATTACTTCAAGACACCTGCTACTCTGAGTAATTATGACAGATGTTTAGTATGACTATCTTCCTTGGAAACTTTCTGATATATGCTGATTTTTTGATTGATGGCTGGTGAGATATCATGTGGATGTTGTCTGGGAGGCATAAAGAGAAGTAACGGCGATAAATGATCCTCAAATTTGACCTGTTAATCCAAATATTCTTTCAAAGGGGGCATTTTCAAAAATTAGAATTACAAATGCCTGCCCATAATACCTCCAAATGTTTAAGCAGGGAATGGGCCAATGCACATAATGCATTACACATTACACAAATATAAATCAATATATTGAGGCATTTGAAAGAAAAGATAAAATAAAATGTATCCCTTTATAGTTGTGTTGAAAAAGTCAAATTATTATATTCGGGACAGTGTTCAAATATAAAAGCAGTTAAGACAGGG
Organism: Naso brachycentron; assembly: GCA_029874485.1. Classification (NCBI taxonomy): domain Eukaryota; kingdom Metazoa; phylum Chordata; class Actinopteri; order Acanthuriformes; family Acanthuridae; genus Naso; species Naso brachycentron. The sequence goes on from JAQFJA010000001.1 coordinate 6,219,848, forward strand.
CACAGGAAGCATTTTATTTAATCTGCAATAACATCTATAAAATACTTATATATTCAGACAGTTTTAACTGTTTCTTTTTTTTGAAAACATAAGTTTAACTACATATCACCTAACTATGCATACACCCACCAGCATACTACGCGTATTCTTGTGATATATATGATTGCATTCTATTATCCTCATCACAGCTGTGGTTAATTGGAACATTGTTCTTGTTTGTGAGCATATCATCAACCTCACTGCATGCTGAATTCATCATGTCATGATTTGGATCATTTCAGCTTGTTCATGTGGGTTTATCACTGGGACAGACCTTTCCCCTACTTGTCATCATTCTTTATTGACTAGGTACTTTAGAAGAAAAAAAAAAAAGAGTGTGTCGTCTGCCTCTAAACACCAACACTGGCCACTCTGGTCAATCACTGACTGCTTTTGCTTCTATTCCAACAATCAGGAAAAAGTGGCTTTCAAGAACACCCTATGATGGAGGCTCTTTTTCACAGCAGATGTTTTGAAATGTCGCAGCAGTAGAGGCACAGGTGTATTTGATTACATTAATAATGGCTGCCGCCACTTAGGTGAGCCAGGTCCTGTTATTGTGAAAAGCTTACCAAGTGAAATTATGGGACCAAGCCATCGTTAATTAAGGTTATTAATTAAACCCTTTGCTCGTCTCTGCTGTAAGCCGCGGCGTCTGCTGTGAAAAAGGTCTGTCATTAAGAACACAGTATATACTAAAACCTGCTTGGAATTACTATGTAGTATGAAAAGGGTCTCATTTTGAAATCAACCCCCTTTTACTGAAACTGGACTTTATTAACATTCAAACATTTTAAAGGGCCTCTACAGGTGGTTCTCACTTTTACTACACTTTTACTACATCTTTAAGATTTCCTCTCTCCTCGTAAGGTTCCTACTTATACTGATATTAATACTTATGACGAGGTGTGCTTGACTTTTACTCTACTTTACAAATTTCCTAAAGACTACTATAAAACGTTTAACAAATTTTGGGACCAATTTTAATGTAAGGCGATTTCATGGAGGTTTCATACAGATGGAGATATAAGTTGCTAATTTAAAATGCAGATCAGATCTAGTTCTGCAAATTTAAAACCAAAGAAGCCAACCGTTTAAGTGAAAAAAAAACAATATATTTATACAATATAGAATATTCTGAGTGAAGCAACATTTAATTATAAAAGACGACACATAAGCAACAAGAAGAACTCTCTGAGCATCTTTAATATGGTTCTGTGAGTCAGTGTCCCTGAGTGTAGCCCTCAAAATCTAAGGATGAAGTGCTCGACCTTCATCGTGTACGCAGGTTGCAGGTAACGTAGCAGTTTGCTCCTCCTCATCCACAGAAAAGGAGCGTTTGGGGCTGCGGGGGGGCCGCTATCTGACAGAATGGCTTTGAAGAAGAACACCTTTGTTCCAACAGAGCTATCTGTCCACACAACTCTGGGCAGTTTGTATTTGTAGACTCCGCAGGGGGCGTTCCTGAGGAAAGTCGCCTTGACAGCAGCTGCGGCAGGAAGAGCACAGGTAGTGAGTTAATTTAGCTGAAGACAGAAGGTGAGCTGAGGAGCGGATGTTCCTAAATTTAATGCAGTCTTACAATTGCATAATTAAGTGTGGTATTACCCTAATGCTCTGCGTCTCATTCACTGCCCTGACAACAACACACTTTTCTCAATTAAGTTTTAATCCAATCTCATGTCAACTAAATCACATGCTCCCTGTTGGCTAAACATGCAGACGGAGGCAGCAATGCAGCCATTTTAGAGATTCAATCCCCACTGAGTCTGGCTATATTAAAAATGGATTGACTCCTGCTACTGTAAGACACTTTAAATAAAACCCTCCACTGAATGACACACGTTAATGTCAAGAGGAAAGTCTTAATGGAGAGTGATTGATGGAGTTGGCACATTAATAGTTCATGAGCAGTGTTGTGGAACAATTTAACATTCAGTCATTTGTTTTATTGAAAGAGCTTGAAGGCTCTATCTCCATTGGATGCGGGGGGAACAAAAAAAGGGAGAAAAAGGCCGTTTTACTGCTAATGATAAACATCTCATGTGAGGGATCATTACAGAATCACTGGAACGTTTGTTCCACAGTTCACCAGCTGTGACCCCAAACTTCCTTCCTCTCATTTGCTTACTGTTGCTGATCCAAGAGCTGAAGCCTAATCTCTGAATGGAGTTGACAACAAGGAACCAACCCCTGAATATGATTGGTAAAACGTTGCATATATAAATAAATTGTTGCTTGCGGATGTCCTGATGACGCTCTTGTTGCAGTTAATATGGGCGATTGTACTGAAAATACCACACAGCTATTTTAGATATTATCACATTAAACTTAAATGATCTTGAGGATAAAACTGGGTCATTGCAGCACAAGAGATTAGGATGTTGATACAGTGGTTATGCAGCAAATGGAGCTTGTTGACAATATTACAACCTTTAACAGTGTCTTATGTCCTGCTGTAAGCTATGGTATTGAGTTTAATTAAAAGCATTACAAACATTTTCCACAAGCCCTCTTCACTCAACAATATCCTGTTTCTGTCTTTATATATTTATTTTATTTACAGTTAATGTTCTCCAAAAAACTGACCTAAGCCGAAGATAAAGACAGCAGTAACACTTGCACTTAAGATGAAAATAAAACATTATGTATAACTAAGTGTCATGTATCTAGTAGAGCGACCAAAATGATTATAGTAAACATAAATTTAATTGATAAAGTGATAATGAATTATCGGAAATGCATATAAATACATAAACTACATTGGCTACTATCTTTTGAGATGACAGTCTGACTCTTTCTATATGCTGTATTTTAGAGGTGTGCGCCTTCACTGCCCCCACAATTCAATTCGATTACGATTCACCAGTCTACGATGCGATTCAATTCGATTATACGATGCATCTTGATACATCTCAATGCATCTTCTTGAAGCATCTCGATGCATTACATCCTCAATTTTCTATATTACCAAACATGGCTTTTTTATCAATTAACACAAACAGTCAAATAAATATGAACTCTTTATTTAGAAAGCTGCTTTAAAATTCAGATGTAAACAAATGTCACGTTTTGTTACATTAAGTTGTAAAAAAATATATAATTATAGGCCAAGCCTTCCAACGTGTGTGGAAAATTTCATTCCTCAAAAATGAAGTCTTCTGTAAATAAAAGTGCAAAAATAGACTTTTTTTCACAATACAGCAGCTCCAAGCGCACTCCCTGAACGTGGCAAACATGACTCTCGGAGTCTGAACACAGCAGACACATCGTCTGCAACACTTGAGTGATGCTCTGCACTTCCCCTCTTTTCACAACTCCTCCTCATCTACTCTCCGGCACAACCGTGTCTGCAATAGGGATGTGCAATACCACTATTTTTCCTTTTGATCCAATACCAAGTAATACCAAGGCTAGTATCCCGATACCAATATCGATATCGATACTTTTAGATGTCTACTTGTGTATATG
>JAQFJA010000001.1:6357388-6368836 GCA_029874485.1 Naso brachycentron
TTTTTAAAAAATTTTTTTATCTCTCTCTCTCTCTCTCTCTCTCTCTCTCTCTCTCTCTCTCTCTCTGTCTTTCTTTCACACACACACACACATGCACACACACACACACACACACACACACACACATTTAAGTATATGCAATGACCCCATGCACAAGTTACCAGAATACAAGTATCTGTAAACATTCAGCGTCATGAAACTTCTTCTTTCTTCGAGTAAATCGGCTGAAACTGGCGGCTCTGTCAGAGTTGATGAGGTTTTTTTTTTCTTTTTTTTTTTTCCTGCTCTGTGGGTAACCTTGAAATAATTGTGGTCAGACTTTAAAGCCAAGTTGTGAGTGAGTGTGTGTTTGAGAGAGAAAGTTAGGAATAATTGTTGAGACTTTCTTCATAGAGTCGGGCATTCAACCAAACTTACTAAGATTGTCTGATTCAAAAGTTTTCATAGATGAGGACCCCTGAGTGGGTCATCCACAGTGCAAGAAAGAACAAACTGAACCTTGGTGAAAGTTATTCGTAAAACAGGTGAAAACTTAGTTCATATCTGAAGTGTTTTAAATATTATGGTATTTATAAATGCAACAAGTAAAGTTATAGCAGTGCCAATAAGTATATGTATAATAACAAGAATCATTTCTATTGTTAAAGGGGTCGCTGGTTTTGATGAACCAATAGAGAAATATATCACCACACTACTGAGTTTTACAGTGTTTTTGTTTTCTATGCTGCAGGTTTCCATCCCCAGTTTGACGATCTGTGGCTGATAGTCTAAAGCACACGCAGCTTGCTCAAGTAGACTGTGTTCAAGTCCACTTTGCTATTTAGATGGCACACAATCTGGCTGCACAGTGAGGCACAAGGCACAAAGGATTGGATTTACTCCCTTAATTAATCATAGGTGTGTTTTGGGCTTAACATGGACTAAACCAATCAGCGTCGTTTCTCATTTCCTTTAAAAGCCAGGTGTGTTTGAACGTGGCATATTGCCACAGAAGTGAGCGCTTTAGCGCTGAGGAAAACGATGTGGTCATTTTGAGGAAATAGTAGTTGCAGTCCTCTAAATATAACAGTTTTTCCACTTTCAGGTCAGCCCCCAGGTGGTAGTGAATCAAACTGGAGGCAGAGAGGAGAAACAACGGCAGGCCATCAACATGGAGGAAGATGGAGGGAGAGAGAGAGAGACCAAAGTGAATATGTAAACAGAGAAAGACCGTGGGAGACAGGAAGACATTTTCACCCTCGTTCTCATTCATATCAGAACTACCCTGATGAAGGACCCGGGAACATGAACCTAAACCTGTCCAGCAATCGATCGCACCACAGCAGAGGAAGACACCAGCTGGCTCCAAGGTAACAGCAGTATGGAACTTAACTGTTTTCTACCCCAGTGTTTCTTTGACTGTGCTATAATGGCATGTTTCTTCCTCTAATCTCCTCTCCCGTCAGGTGGTCTAAACCTTCTGCATCAGGAACATAACTCGACTCTGAGAGGAGAGGAGAAGAGAGGAGGGGATTTTAGGAGTTAAGAGGATGAGGAAGACATGATGAAAGGAGTAAAGGTGTAAATTTCTCTCAACAAACTGGAAGGTGACTTACCTGTCAGGAATGTTTGTCCAAAGGATGCAGTCAGTGGAGGAATGAGGATTAAGAGGAGGCAGATTGAAAAGATTAGGAAAAAAAACAGAATTTAATTTACCAATTCAACCAGCAGTCGTCTTATTATGCATCTCAAAATAATTCTGTGGACATTCTTTTATAATCAGTCATTACAAAGCCACTCCTTTATTTCAATTCAGCTTAACTGTCGTATTGTTGCAGAAAATTAACTTGTTAAACAAACAGAAATGAGAAGCTTCAAACACACACTGAGAGGTGGATTAATGGTAAATCTTCAATTCTGTTTTTCCTTCTTATCTGTGACAATAAAGAAAGTGGCCAAGATCTTGAAAGCTGTGTGTTTAGTGGCATAATCCTTTTGAAGGACTAGAGAAAGAGTTTTGCTGGCCTCAAATATCAGTCATCAACTCCCAGCATTTATTTGCTGCCATAAACTGACGATAAGAGCCGTTTGTGATGATTTTTTTTCATACAGAGAAAACCATGAGTTGCACGGTTCAAACTGTTTAATATCATGTCTATGAATAAATTGTCTTGATGCTGAGCTCCTCTTGATAGATGAACAACACAGACTCTGCCCACAGAGGACTTCAAATTACATTTGAAGTTAAATTACTGATTTGATCATGTAGTAATGCTTATTTCCCATTTTAATTTTTTTACATTCTCCTATATTCTTTACCTTAGGTCTTTCAACAAGACATTTTAAATTTATGGTGCTTCTAAAATCTGTAATGTTTACTTCCTGTTGTTATAAAATCATGAGTAAAGCAACAGTTCCAAAGCATGTCACATTTGTTATTGTGAATTCCAGTAATGTGGACTAATAAATGAATTTAAGAATAAGCCCATTTTAATTCTTGTTGTTTGTTCAAAGATTTTTGATGCACATCCTTTCCTATTAGAATGCCCACTATTATACTGTTGATGAGGAATGTACATATAGCTTTCAGTGTCATGCTGACTGTCTTCCTGTAGAGCAGTGAACCTCGTAAAACCAACAGAAAGGAAGAGGATGCAGAGAAAGTTCCACAGCCAGAGTGCGTGTGTGTGTGTGTGTGTGTGTGTGTGTGTGTACGTGTATGTATGTATGTATTGGCCTATAAGAAACAAATGAGGGAAAATAATATTGTTAATACAGTGGTGATGAGACTGTGTTTGGTGTGCCAGATTTGAGTTTCATCAATATGCACACATGTCCTATCGGACCACCCTAAAGATTAATAAATAAATAAATAAATGCATAAATTAAAACTTATTTGATCCTTAACAAATGAATGGCAACAGTGATGGAGGACAAAAGATCCTGGAGACTTAAAATATGAAACATTTCCTTTTTAAAATGTCTGAACATCTATTTTGGTATATATTTTGTTGAGTTGTGTACTTACATCATCCCAAATGTTCCCAATGTTCAAACTCAGAGAAATCTGTATTTTATAATGGTGCATTTCATTACAACAGTCAGAGAGTGTGGATGGAAGGTGGCAAACATGACTTAACATAATGGAAATAAAACTTAAATACTTCACCTCGTCTGTGAACATGGATGGATGGAAGGTGTTTATATGTTGTGTTCCTGTGTTGTGTTGTTGTCTTTTTATTGTTTTTGTTTTTTTTGTCATACTTGTATGATTACTGACAGAACACAATATATAAAATTGAACATGTACTAATTACAATTCATTTTAGAACAATTAAAAACATTTAAAATACAGAAATGCTAGATTTATGGGGACAGGTAAATGTGTCTTAAGGCTTTAGATTGAAATTTTCAGTGAAAAAATGTGTCACTACCTTGTGGAAGGAAAACAATCAGGCTAATCTTTCTGTTTGATTTTTTCCTCTTTAGTCAGTCTCACCATAGTGGTAGCACTAACAGACAAATTAAATTTTCCCCAACTCAGTAATAATTTTTTTTATGTGTTTATACATTTCTATATCTAAGAATATAATCTGGAATGTCCAGTAAATGTTGCTGTTGTGACTCTGAGTTGTGCTGGCTTTGTACTCAACCCTCTGCTGTAGAGATTTGGGGAAACGAGGACTTCTGCAAACCAACATGTTATGGGGCAAGCTGCAGGATTGTCCCACAGTTTTCCAATTATACATGATTTTACATGGATCATTTTAAATGCTCGAGTCTAAGCCTGGCTGAAAATTGTTTCTATGGATTCCACTGCTTTTCTCTGTGAGACCTACCCCAGCCTGCCAGCCCTACACTGCCTCTGATTGGCTTACCCTGATATTCACACTCCAACTCTAACCAATGCACTCCTCATTCTTAAACCTTAACAACCCAACCAGGGTGGATCTTGCCACTAAATGCAGTGGGATCCTTTATAACTTGCATTTGTCCTGTTGCCTCCCTGCATAGGGATCTACATCAGGGTCAATTTGCCTTTTCTCTCAGTGTTACTATTGTAATGTTGGTTCGTTAGTGGGTACAGGGAAATGTATAATGAGATGGTAGAGTTTGCTGTTGATGGGCCACACATATTGTAACCCCTCACATAGCAGTTTGCATGTTGCAATCACTTTTTCCTACTACATAGAGAGCTGACAGTTTGGTCAAGCCAGCCTGGGCCTCGTCTTTATCTGACTTTCAGAGGTGAAATCTTCCGGACAGCACTGTCGTTTAGAGCATTTCATCTTCATGCTAAGGTTTTCAAGCATTCGAGGGATAAGGAATCAAACAGCTCAGTGACTGTTAGACGTTTAAAACCTTTTAAGGGGGATGTGACCACAGCCTCCCTTTCTTTCCTCTCAGTCCAGAGGCAGCAGATCCTCAGAAGAAACAAGAGAGTGAGTGCGTGTACGTGTGAGTGTGTCTTGGGGAAGTCGCTGTGGTGAGTGAAGTGGGTGTGTATGTGAGGAGGGGCGACAAGGGTGGGGCACGCAGCGCACAAACACGACTCGGGTCCTGTTGCCCCTTCTACATAATAACAATAACAGGAGGAGGGATGTTTTTTGTGGTGAAGAGGAAGTGAGGGATGGAAGGTTTAAAAGAGAGGAAGAGGGAAAAGAAAAAAATGGAAGACGGAAATGAAGGAGTGTAAAGGAGGGAGGATAAGTAAACAGTGAGAAGAGGAAAACGAAGATGAGGAGCGAGGAAAACTAATAATAGAGAAAACAACTGGAAACAGGATGAAAAGAGACGAGGCGAATTTAGAGAAGGGGAAAGGAGGTAAGAGAGAAAAGTTAAGCACACAAGCAATTTGAGTCGATAGTCTTTTCTCATCAACCACAGGAAACCCTGTTGGCTGCCCGACAGATCAGCTTCCTGCGTGTGTGTATGTGTGGTGGAGGTCTAGGCGTGGTCCCTCCAGCAGCAGGCAGACAAACAGTCAAACCCCCTTTTTTTGAGACCTCCTCCCTGTGATTGGCTCAGGCCTCTTTCCTCTCTGATGGCAGTCATTCAACAGGCTGTCTACTCTGTTTTCCTTGACATCTCTGTTTCTTATCTAAACTTTCTGAGGCTTTTGTCCTGACAAAATCGTCAAACCAGGCACTGATTTTGTCTCCCAGATGGACCAGCAAACAGCACCTGAGGCAAACAGTCCCTGTGAGGCAAAATTACACTGTATAATGCTTTTTTATTTATTTTTTATTCTGAAACTTTATTTTCTTCAGTCACCAACATACTTAAATAGAGGTAGTAACAATATCAACAATATCAGTTATTTCATATCACAGGCCTGAGATTTTTGAAAATAAAAAATTAAAGTGCAAAGTGTTTTTACAGAGAGAAAAAAAAGGAAAACAAAACAAAACAAAAAGAATATGTGAATACACACATTTGTCAACAAGAATATCTTTTGCGCACAGGTGCCAGTTGTTCTTGTCGGACTGCTTTATAAAAGTACTATAACACTGTCCGATTCTACACTAATACCTCATGACAGGTGTGACATGGTTATATTTTATGGTTTTTGTCACGTGTTCTAAATGTTATCGTATTTTCTTTCCTCAAGTGCTCTGTATGAATAATGTGCCACAGCTTAAGTCCTAGATTTGATAGCTGCAGTCTTGTCAGTTTATTCAACACAACCACAATATACAGTTTACAGATTATATGTTACATACATACTAACTCCTATTTTAGAGACGGCCGTACTGATAGAGGTTAAAGTAAAAAATTTGCCATGAAAAAGATCATGACAGGTGAGCTTTAATGTCCGATATGTCGATTTTTATCATCTAGTGGAATGATTTCCTCTAATTCAGGCGCTTTCGTTCCCCAGAGGATGAAGTTCACTGACTCGTGGTCCCCTGACAACAGATCAAAGTCTAAATTTTGCACTAAAGGCCAAAAAATGTATGTGTGACACTTGCCAAAGTGACATTAACATCTGTCTTAGTTGTGTTTTGTGCTAATTAACAAATAATACCATGCAAACACACTAAACCAATATGGTGAACATTGTCTGCTTAGCATCGGCTTCACGTTGTCAGTGTATTTATCATTTAACTGAAAGTAAGTGCAACCTTACAGAGAGGGCAGCATGACTGTTGAGTCATATATAGGTTTGTCAGTAATAAATCTTAATTAAATTACATTAGATTCAACTTTATCACCACTGCACAGAATGCACTGAGACAATAAAATACAGTGATGTATAAGGTGGATGATTCATCCTTGTTTGTTCAAAATTCCAAACAGCATCCAATTACAGCAATTTGGGCGAAAATGTGAACGAGAGACATGAATTTACCTCGACCACAACACCGCTTGTTAACACGTGAGCAAACAGCCATCAAACCAGCTGTTATACAGGATAATTGTTATTATTATATGGTGACTAACATATGTTCTAGTAAGTTAACAAGCACCTTTAGATTAAAGTGTTGTTATGGAAAAACCTCCCAATTGGTGTTTTCACTTGCTTACGCACAGGCTGAGCTTCAGGATCGCGCAGGAAGACTTGTATAGAAATACAATATTCTGCAAACTTTTCTCCAAGGGCCGTTATGTCTGAAACGAACAGCTGTATTTATGTAATGATCCCTTGTTCTTCATCCAAACAGTTTCTGCACAGACATGCAAAGGAAAAGGCCTGTTTGTTTTCGGTTTGTCCGTCTGTCTGTTCGTTCCATACTTGTAAACACGAGGAATGCCATCTCATCTCAGTGTCATTACATTTGTTACAGTGTCCCCTCTAACTCTAGAATGAACTGATCAGAAATCAAGGGCAAAGTCACAGTGGCGTCAGAACACACATTTTTGGCCATAATTCAAATTTTCTCGTATATTATGGCAAAATTTCACACAGTTGACTTACAAGTTAAAATGATAAAGTAATGGCATTTTATATCCAAAAGGTCATCTTCACTGTGAAATCATAATGTTCTTCAAAAACACTTTTCTGGTCATTATTCAACAGCATAACTCAGGAACCGAAGGGGAGACTTTGACCGTATTTCACAGATGGTCAGATGGTGAATTTCTGAAACTAATCATGGGTATCCACCTTAAAACTGGGCCGATTGTTTGGATTTTCTGTGCTTCTTCTGGGTTGGAAATGTATGTGAAGCATCCCAGTTTTAGAATTTGTAAATTCTTTGCTTCAACGTCTATATTTGAAGCATTGTTGATCACAGGCTCCGTGTTTTTGCTGATGTTGAACTTCAGATGATTGTTGTTGTGCCATGTAATGAAGCTCCCTATCTGTCCTTTGTACTCCTCTCTAAAAGTAGTCGTTAAGTGAAGAATCATACATGTCAATAAAGTGAAAACTTCCATTAAGCAAAAAAAAAAAAAAAGATTTAAGACTTCTCATTGCATATATGTCTAAACAGACATGGATGTAAACTGTAGCTTGACTGGTTGGCAGAGGAATACCACCATGAGGCGGTAATTCTAGTTTTTGGTTGACCATGTGTGTGTGTGTCTGTATACACACACACACACACTCACACACGCACACACAAGAATCTTGGCGACATAAATGGCTCTGTTATTTTGTTGTTGTTTTTAGTCAATTTAACAGAGGCACGCACCAAAGTGACACAGGCATCCAAAAATATATAGAGCCATAGTGACCAAATATAACCCCTGTGTATTTGCAGTAGAGTCTACAAATATAAACTTCTTTATTTAGCTCAGGCCAAAACACAGAGGGAGCAACTCCCAGACTGCTCTGTGTGTGTGCTCTGTGTGTGTGTGTGTGTGCGTGAGTGTGTGTAATCAGCGCACTGCAGACTCCTGCCTGCCTAATGTTGTGGTTAGAGGAAATGGACAGAGAGAGAAAATGAAGATAATTTAAAAAAGAGGGAAAATAATAGAAAAGCAGAGGAAAGTGAACAAACACAGAGGAGAGAGCAGATGAGAGGAACTGGACTCACTTTTAGACTTACTGCCTAAATCATAATTTGTCGTCAAATCTTTCTCCTGTTTGATCCTTCATGCCCTCTCTCCTCCAACACTGAAACCACCAACTAAGTCTGGAGCTGATCGTAAAGATTTAACTTTCAGACGTTTTGTTTTTGGAGTTTGTAATCACAACTCAGCAGACAAATAAAAGTAAAAACAGTAAAAACTCAACTTAAAATAATTCTTTGGTTTTATTTTTTAAATGCCATTTTTCACAATCACCACCATTATCCTGTCATAGGACTGGTTCAGGTTTTCTGTGCGACCATGCTGGGACAGCCGTGGTCAGTCATTATGTTTTCTGTCTGTTTGTCCGTCCCATTTGTGTGAGTGCAATACCTCAAACAGCCATGAAGGAATTTCTTAACTTTGGCACAAATGTCCACTTGGACTTAATGACAAACTTTATGAATTCTTCTGGTGAAAGGTTACGGTCACTGTGATCTCATTTCCTTTCCATTCTTGTAAACGTGATATCTCAGGAACAGCTGGCGGAAACTTTGACTCAGGCATGAACTCGTGAGATTTTGGCATAGAAGTTAACTACACACAACAGTCTACTTTATTACAGTACTAGCATGCCGTGTATGTTGAAATATTTGTTACGACCCCATTTCCCAAAAAGTTGGGACGCTGTGTAAAACAGAAACAAAAACAAACAAAAAAAACGCCACTATTACCAATCAAACTGTTAACCAAAGAGAGTTTTACAAAGTGTTCTTGAGCCCATGTGGTGCTGTCTTTTATACAACTGTGTTTAACAAAGTAATAAACTTAATGCATCCATGCTTGTGAATGACTGAGCTTTTGGAGGTCACCTGCTGACACCCAGTCATGATACTATCACCTGTGGAATTTTCCAAACAGTTGATTTTGGAGCGGTCCACAACTTTGGTGGTCTTTTGCTGTTCCTGTCCCAACTTGTTTAAAACATGTTGTTGGTCTCAAATTTAGAAGTTAATGAGATGAAACATTAAATTATCGCATCCTGCTCTATTTATGGTTTACATAGCATCCCAACTTTTTGTGTTTTAGATATACATTTGCTGTAGACTGGCCATGAAGAAAGCAGCAACAAAAACACAAATGACTTCCAGGAAGTAAACTCTGTCTGTTGAAATTAAAAGGGGGAATCTCATACTGACCGGACTTTAACTTTGGAGAATACATGCTTGATTTTGTTAACAGTAGAAAGGATAGAAATAGGCTATTTACAGGGACTAGTAACTAGAACATACATGTTTGTAATTTTACTTTTTGGAAAATACAGTAATTTACACACACACACACACACACCAGAGTTATTTGAGATCATTGTTACCACTTTCATTGCTGTGCAGTAAGTTTAAAAAGCTTGCCTGGCTTTTTCCAGACTTCAACAAAATCCACCTACCTGCACATATTTGCATGTTACATGTCATCTGTTTTAGTCTGTACATCAGCAGATGTGAAGACAACCACTCTGGAGTTACATGATCTTGATGAGCAACATTCAGGTGCACTGACTTCCTGGTAACAAGCAGAGGCATACAATTACACGGTGGATGGATAAACTTTGTTTGTCAAGAAACATTTGAATAAGTATTTGATCCACAATGTTCATTTTTCCCTTTAAAATAGACTTGAGAAAAATGTGAACTCATCCATTGACACCTGCAGAAGAGACCAACCTGTTGCTTTCATGGTCATGGACACCAGTTTATTTATTATAAATCAACATTTTCCCAAGTCTGCTTGTGGTGGAGCGTGTAAACAAGAAGCTGTTGAAGATTGAGTCGGCGCACATGTATGTAAATATTTTGTGGGATTGATCAGTCAGGTTGGTTTCATACAGAAAACACAATCTGGGCTCTCGAAATTGCAGCTGCTATTAAGTGAATATGTTTCCCAGTTAATTTCTGAGTTTGACTGATAATAATGATCTGTAAAAAAAGAAACCTGTAGCGCAGCACTTTTTGTAGCTGTCTAGTTAATATCCTTGTAAGTTTCCTGAAAATAACTACACAGATTGGCCCTAAAGAGAAATTTCCTTGAGAGAAAAGCTCAGCTAAAGTCAAAGTAAGTGCAAGTTCACCATTTATTTATTTTCAGAATCTTTACTTTCCAAATCTCTAGGTAAATTTCACAACCAGTTGCAATTCAGAAATCATAACCGAGTCGGCACTTTGAGGTTTACTCAACAGCAAAAGACAGAGGTGTGGCCTTTCTCTTCACCACCAGGTCAACATCAGCACAGAGCCAGCGTGTGTGTGTGTGTGTGTGTGTGTGGTTCCAGTGGTGGCCCAGAGTTTCATGTCACTCCCTCCCTTCCTCTCCTCCAATCAGCTCCCTCCCTCCCTCCTCTCATCCTTCTTTATATCTCGCCATATCCACCCATCTCTCCCTCGCTCTTTTGCCTTTCACCTATGTCCATTTCTCTCCCCTCATCTTCCTCCCCCTTCCTTCTCTCTCCTCTCTGTCTGTCCATGAATGAATGCTCTCTGACTAGTGGAACATATGCTGCTGGTTGTTCAATACCCTCCCTCTGAGCTTGGGCGCATCCCTGTGTGTGTGTGTGTGTGTGTGTGTGTGTGTGTGTGTGTGTGTGTTCATTGAAACATATGCCTCCTGTTGCACATCGGCCATCTGTTCCTTGAATGGACTGATGGAGTGCTGCTGTAACCATGGCGATAGGCCATTCAGTCAAATAGCCCATCAAACAACCCCTGGCTCTGTGTGTGTGTGTGTGTGTGTGTGTGTGTGTGTTTGTATGTGTTTATGTTTAGGAATTGAGTGGCAGAGTGGAGGAATTCCCACATGTTGATTAAATGAGGTTGACCCTCCAAGACGACCCACTCCTACATTATCCTATTTCTCTCCTTTGGTCTCCACCACACAGATACTGGTGAATGATTCGTGTACTGTAGCTGAATGACAACATTGTCTCCATGAGACCTACTAACCCAGCCAGAGAATTTACAAACCAGGAAGGAAACGCTGTATTGTTGAATTGATCAACAAACATGGAGTTTTTAAGGCTTCAAGGGAAAAACATAGTGAGACAGAAGATACAAATTGGTAAAATTCCGTTCTATTCAAATTATTTTCAGTTGGAACTCTATTGTAGTAATGTATAACAAAGTAGTTTTATGGTTTGTGCTGCAGTCTATTGCTTGATTTTCACAGCAATCCTCAATGTGTTTTCTTTGAAACATGTCTCCTGTATCCCTTAACAGAAATATTGCTGTTGTTTTCTGTTGTTCCATTGTTGGTTATTAAAGACTTCAAGTCAATTTCCCTTCACTTTATTCACACGACAAAATGTTTTCTTTGAAATACATAAAGAGAATCTCAAATAAATCATTTCTCTTTTTTTTAATTTAGAATCTATTTAATTTAAAAACAGGTATAATCTGTGCTTTTACACACACACACACACACACACACACACACACACAAACAGGCGGCAGCAGGGCAACA
>JAQFJA010000001.1:6498961-6515332 GCA_029874485.1 Naso brachycentron
GCCTCTACAACACACCCACACACTCAAGTACACCGTGCTCCTCATCTTCAACCTGTATGTCTCCTACATATATATATATAAAACTAGAAAACTAATGTTATGCTAGCAAGAGTCAGAGTCAATAACACTGCATACAGTTGAAAAAAGTAAACAGAATTTGACAGTGTACCAAGAGTAACGTTAAGCAGTAACTAGTAACTAGTAGCTACGCACCCACGTTATTGTACAAAATCAAAATCAAGGTATTTCCGAACGGCCGAAAGCTAAATTTTGGGGACGAGTAGCAAATGGGATGAGATATTATTGCTTTTGTGATAGGTGAAGTGCAGAGGGGTATTTTAATGTCAGCCTACTTCTTACCATTTCTTCATCCTGTGGTGTTGTGAGGAGGAGGAATTTAAGGACCAATTGTTGTAATAAGATATTCTTTATTTATTAAATTTATTGCTAATGTCGAAGTGACTGGATATAAATAGGCCTACAGTGGCAGAACATTGATTTAGACAGTTTGACTGGAACTACAGAAACTGGCAAAATCGAGAATAAATAAATAAATGACTCAATAAATAAAATAATATGGCAAAAATTCTATTTATTTGTTTTTCCATTTATTTTTTTGTTTTGTTAATATGCTCATTTGTTTTCCATTTTACATATTAATTCATTTTTAGTTTTCTTTATTTGTGTAATCATTTATGTGTTATTTTCCCTTTTCCTCAGCACCCTCATTTATTTCCCCAAACATTTATTTTTGCATTTCCCCCATCATTTCTGTGTGCATTTCTACCTCATACCTCATAGCAAACGAGGGGGGCTGGCTACTTTTCGTCTATTTGTTGATTTGACATCAGAGTGCATAGATCAACTATTATGCCTTGCTTCAACAACAGAAGATGGCTTTGTTTGAGTTCCTGCTCATGCTGGGGTAGAAGGGAATAAGGCTGTGGACATACTGGCCAAACAATCAAATTACAAATAGTAAACATGATTATACCATCAAGTAAAACAGAGGGTAAATCAATCATTCAGTGACAAATAGGAAAACGGTGGCAAGAATACTGGGACACAAATAACACAGGTAGACATTTATACAGTATACATAAACAAGTGGGTTTAGGAAGAAGGCTGATCAGGAACCAAAGAGGGAGTCATCACACATCCAAAAGCTGGACATACAAGGCTGAATCAGTCATTGCACAGAATTGGAACACATTTAACTGGCAGGTGTAGACACTGTGAATGGATTAAATCAGTGCAACATGTGCTACCGGAATGTAGGGTATAATGAGGAGGAAAGCAGGGTATTGACTCCAGTGCTTAACAATAACAACGAACAGGAGTAGTGACCACAGGTGGTTTCAAACTCATGGCCGAGGGCACAGCCTCTGTATATGGGGAGCCTGCTCTACCAACTGAGCTGCTGGTCACCCCAAAAGGAGCAAATATAGATGTGACTATGAATTATCTGCTTGGAAGCACATGTAAGGAAACATAAAAACAGCTAATCCAGTTTTTGAAACAAACAGGATTATTTGAAAGAGTCTGGTTCGATCTCACTCTTTTATGTTTTTATTTATTTATTTTGTCTTCAAATCTACTGCTCCACACTCCAGTTTGGTAGATGGCGGTAATGCACCTTAAGCTGGTTTGCCAACTGCCAATCAAATGAAAAGAAGAAAAAGAACACTGGAAGACCGGAGACTAGAGAAGAAAAAACGTTTAAAACTTTTGAAAATTACCAGGCACAGGAAAGTCATGGTGGACCACAGCAGACACTCAGTGTCTGTGCTCTTGCAAGAGGCAGCCAATCAGCTGGAGGAATTGGAGCACTAAAATCTGAAGGCTTGAAGTCGTCTGGCACTGTGCCAGAAATCCAATAAAACACTGCTAACCTTATCATACGCTGTTAGAGACCAATGGGGAATCAAGCATAGCTATTCTTCTTTGAAAGTTTAGGACTTTGATGTAATTACCAGACGGCTTCTGACTGAGAAATGGGGGAGTAGGTAAAGGGACTTTTTAGCATATTATACCACCACAGTATCTCTAATAACATTACCTAAAATTACTTTTAACTTCATATTTTGATGTGAAGTGCACTTTCTTAGTGTGTGGAAAGGGAGACTTAACGTTAACTTTTGGACAAGGAGGACTATTACCAAACAGTATGATGCACCACTTCATTTGAAGGGACACTTATGTTAGGGACACTACGTTAGCACACTCACAATAGGTAATCCGTATCGTTTGATCACCAAAGTCCAGTTTATTCGGCTAGTGTGAGTCCTCCATACCGTGCCCGAGCACGGCATGCTTTGTCAGCCCTGGCACAGTTGGAAGAGGTGGGCTTCGGCACTGTAGGCACATGCACAAGCATAGGCACGGAGCGCTGATGTCGCTGTGACTTTGTGGATGATTTTCACCTTAAATTCAGGCAGACAACAGTATGCAAAGTCCAGAGAAGGAGCAGTGGAAAAATCTGCAACTGTCTTTTGAACAATTGAAAATTTTATTATAGGATGGAAAAAATGCAGGTAAAAATATGGGTTGCACTCCATAGATCAGGCGACTCAAGCGTGCTCAGGCTCGGTTAGATTGGAGAAATGTGAGTGCAGGCCAGCGGGGAGAGGGGAGGGCGGACATTCTTTCTTTGGCACGGTACGGGACTTTTGGACCAAGTGTGTATGCGCCCTAAGTAACGTTAATTATAACCTAATGATGGTAATGAGAGATTAACCTTACTTAAGTAGTGAGTATTATGCACGTCTGGTGATTATATCGCAGTCCAAGCAAACTTTCAAAGCCATAAGAATAGCAACAGTTGATCCTCCGTTGGTCTCTAACAGCATATGATAACGGCAGCAGTGCTTTATCAGATTTCTGGCACAGTGCCTGAAAACTTTAAGCCATAGCTATATTTCAGATGTCATACTTACAGTGCTCCAATTCCTCCTGCCAATTAGCCGCCTCTTGCAAGAGTTCAGACACTGAGCGTCTGCTGCAGTCCACATGACACCCAGTTTTGCCCCTAACCTTAACCATTTGGACACCTTGCCTAAACTTAACCAGTTTCCACTGCCCATGCCCGGAACTGCAAAGTAGCACATTTCGATAGGTAGCAGAAATGCTCAGAACACCAGCCTGGTACATCTCACACATGCAGGAGGAACAGTGAGCCGTCAGAACAATGGGCCGTCGAAACAATAAGCGGGGCCCCCTACTGAAACTGGTGTCTCCACGACCCAACCATGGATAAGCGGCTGACAATGGATGGATGGATGGATTATTTACAAATTAAGAAGTTTCTGTTTTTGATGAACTCAATATTTTTGTTTCGGATTTAATCAATTTAATCAATTTAATCAATTCTTTTTTGTTTTCTATTTGAGTCTACTCATAATAAATGGATAACTATAAATAACAATATCAGACAACGGAAAATCTAATTAGTAATATTAGTAGTTAGTAATCTGTTGTCTCAATTTTATTGAGTAGATAAGGTTTTTTCGTTTGTTTTGTTTTTTTAAAGTAGTGTGACTGGGGATAGAGCTATATACATGTTTTGATGCTGTGGAAAACCAGAGCATCTGGGGAAACCCACGCGAACAACGGGAGAACATACACACTCCATATAGAAAGGCCCTGCCCCAGCCGGGAATCACTTCAGTCTTTGATTCTTGTTCTTGCTGATTGAATAAAAACACCAGCACCTGCTTCTCTGCGTTACACCTGTTTCGAATAGAATAGAATAGAATAGAATAGAATAATCCCTGAAGGGAGATTCAATGTCTGGCAGCTCATCTGCCAGAATGTATGCTGATCTCTTCCGCTGGGAACCCACAGATTTAAAGGTTGTCTCACTGATGTGCATGTTGTCATTCCTAAGCCAACGATCCATTGGTTCACCTGGTTGCCTCTTTCTGCTAACACCACCACAAATGCAATGGCCAGTGTAGGCTGTGGAGCCCAAATGGCTGAAAATGCTAACTAGAGAGTAGGTCTGTTTAACAGTGGTTCTGGAATTTAAAGGCAAAGGTAAAGGATTTATTACCAGCTCCTTAGATATTTTGATGCCGCAGCTCACCTTCAGGCTAAAGTGCAAGCTAAAGTTGAATCTCTGCAGCTGGAGGATCAGTACATTTGGCATAGTCAAGAATGAGTGCTGCTGCAATGAGTTCTTCCCACCACATTTGCACTGATAATCCAACAGGTGTGCTGTGGTGCTGCAGGGAATCACTCACTGAGCCTCCATTTAGAACGTAGAGAGACAGGTAGTCTTTCTGCCAGTACGGATCTCTTGCAGGTTCTAATGCTCAACATTTGGAAGGCAATGTGAGCAGGTACAGGTCAGATGTACTTGATGACCATGTTGAAATTTATACAGATTTCAGACGCAGACGCAACACACAGAGGAACTCATGAGCATCTTTTTGGCCATCATCCTCAAACTTGGGGTCACAGTAACTGACTTTTTCTTCAAAGGCAGTCAGGACGATTGTTTTTTTTCTTCTGTATTTGTGGAGGAGTGGCAGACTCCAACCTCCACAAACCCTTTGAGAAGTTCACCTTTTGGTTGTGAACGCCTCACCTTCTCTTAGTTGTGGACTTCCTGAATGAAGCGAGTCAGTGTTCGGAGACTCTGACGGATGGAGTTCATCTAATAAGTCTGTGCCAGGTTAGGTAAAGATACTTGATTGGTCACATATACAGCGCACAGTGAAATGTGCTCTCTGCATTTCGCCCATGCCTGAGGAGCAGTGGGCAGCCCGGGGACCAACTCTAAGTCAGTACCTTGGTCAAGGGTAGTGACTGGAGATAGACCTGATACATGTTTTGATGGTGGGGGAAACCAGAGAAAACCCACGCAAACATGGAGAGAACATGCAACATGCAGACTGCACATAGAAAGGTCAGGAATCCAACTGGAAATCGAACCCAGGACCTTCTTGAACCCAAGACCTTCTTGCAATGAGGCAGCTAACCACTATGCCACCATGCTGCCCAAGGCAGACCAGCTTCTCTCTGGGGTGGGTTTTGGTGCTGTCTGTAGAGTCTCAGGCACTGTCTTGCATTAGGCCTAATAGCTCTAAAGCTATTAAGAACAGCAGATCATCCTTAGTCAGTTGATTCCTACCATAACTTGCTGGACTCAATGGTCTGGAGTCGAGTTCATCATCTTTTCTAGGAGTCAAAACAGGGGGTGAAGCCTCTGGACACCCTCTCCCTTCCTCGTCGGTGTGGTCACTTTCTTCATTTGCAGAGGATAGTAGGGTTGTATTTCCTGTATTACCTTCTTCCTCTGGAATGATTGGGGTCGGTGAGGCCTCCTGGATATCAGATTCATCACCCATCCACTCCTCGATGGTGTGGATAGTCTCATTTTTTGGCAGGAGACAGCAAATTATTGCCATCTCCTGCCACAAAATACAATAGATTTGCGTTTTCGGCCACTTTATCTGCTTTATCTGCCACTCTTTATCAGGAGTCTGATTGGATTTCTTCTCCTTATAGCCAAACAACCACTACTAACAGGGAACTTTCTTGGCTTTCTCCTGCGGAGCCTCAGTTGGAGCTGAGACAGTGGTGGCCTAAGTCTCAGCTATGTACCGTAAAACTTTACCACCAGGGAGTATATGTAGTTTTCGTCTTTGAATCCCTGGAATAATTAATGTGAGCTGACACTGGCTCTGTTACCTGTATTAGGCTATTGATCTGCTGCTAATCCATACAGAATAGTATAAACAATTGTAAACTAACTAGTAGTGGCACGATACAACAGTACTGATGATCACTGTGATATTGAAAAATGAATTGCTGATATTGTGTGAATAATATGGCACCTCAATAATCACTTTGGTTTCTTTCCGTAATTAGTGTGTCACAGTATGTAGGGGTAATGTACCTTAACTCTGGTTCCCCCTTGCCATAAAATTGAAAAATTCAGTAAGCACAATTATCCTTTCTGTACTCTTTTGTGCAATTATTGACATAGACTCTACAATCATGAGTTGACTGTAATTTGTTTGCCAGAAATGAGACTGAAAAGACAAAAAGCAAAGTTTTAGTTTTTTTCTTTGTTTTCTAGAAATATTGAGATATATCATCATGAATTCTTTGGGCCGCCATAATCGTGGAGTGAAAATCTCATAAAATCCTAGCATCAACATTGACGGAGAGTCACATACTTGAGAACAGTACTGACCAACTGCTATCTATGGGTGTCACATTCCCTATATTGTGTCTAAAAGTGGAGTTTGCCTCTGGAGTAACAGCTCATTAACTCTTCATACTGAAGTCCGCAACCGAATCAATGTAACCCCTCACCTTCATAAGCTCAGTAAAATGTATTTGTACAGGTAAGCTGACTGTGCCACACATAGGTCCACATGAGTTAAATTTAACTGAGTTCAATTTAATGGTTTAAACAGCCATTTTAATTGCAGTTACCTGCTGATGCATAACAACACCCATCCCTAGTGACATTCCAACTTGCCCTAAGCATCTGCTATTAGTTACAACATAAACACACACAAACAAACCATGTCTTTACATACAAATACTGCACCCTCTACCTGTCACCACCACACACAGACGCATGTATGTATGCTCAAATACGCATACAAAGTGAATGCATTAAATATAATATACAGGCAGACATACTATGCAGCAATACCAAATAATTCTTCAAACTGTCAATGGAACAAAAGTTTTAACAGCTTCAAGCGAAGTATTTAAAAGTCAACTCAATATTTTGTGACATCTTTCCGATATGTTGTGATTTGCCCCAATGGTAAAGCATCATACAAATTAAAATACATTTAAAAGCTTGCAGCTCTTGCATTTGTGTATTTGTTTTTGCATGTGGTCTGTTTAACTAAGGTTAGCTGTCAAACTTGGGGAAATGAAAGCCGAGTTGAGCAAGCGCCAGTACTTCGTAACAAGTATCTGTAGTTTCTGCCACTATTATCACATGAGGACTGAATCAAACTAACTTTTCATGGTGTTGTACCAACACATTCACACTTCTGTTTAAATAACACTTTGCTGAGGTTCCACTGTAAAACAAATGAATTCCTGTAATGTGACCTGGTTGTGGTTACTGGCGATTCAAGAATCAATACTCTGTCTGCAGCTCTGATCAGGCTGTAGCTCTGTTTTGGTTTTCTGATCATTGTGACTGACTCTGTCCTGCTCTCTATTCATGGCTAATAGAAACGTCTGAGAAACAGACAAACATTGAGATCTCAGTTCAACTTGAGACTGGAGGTAACCACACCCTCATTTAAAAAAAATGTTAAAAAATATTGTTACCACCACCGAACAAACCTTACCTATCCAACAGCACCCAGACATGTAAATAATCACTGAAATTGTAATTACTCCTTTTTCTTTAAATGAAACTTGCAATTTCCAACTTGAGTAAATGGCATGAAATCTAAACCTGGGGAATTGTTTCCATCATCATCCTACATGCAGGATTATGTAGATGAAGCCTAAAGGGGATATTGAGAATAAATGTCCTTTTACAAGAATGTTAGAGTGGACAACTGCATTTGTGAAGCCTTTAATGGCAGCAAAGGGAGCTAAGCTGCCTAAAGTGATGTCACAGCTTCAGCTGAAGCTAAAGACTTCAAGCTGAAAATGAAAAGAATCTGTGGCACTACTAAGAACCAAGCTTAGCTGACCTTAAGCATTTGTGTGATGCTAACAGCTCAATTCTGCATTAGCCTCTTCTAGCATAGCACACCTGGATTTGAAACCAAACAAACAGTTGAATTGTGATGTGGAATAAAAACTGTGAAATAAAGAAGACAAAATCTGTGGTTTGATGCATCGATTTTTCCACAACACATGCATTCAATTAACTAACCTGGTGTTATTCAAATGACCTGGTTAAAATAAGAATGTGCTCCTGAGCAGCTAATCGAATAGTCCACTTAAATAACAATGTGGTCCAAGCTGACACGCCTGGCCCTGGGTTACAAAGGGGGAGGGTTTAAAACAGGTATTGTCTACCTTTCTTTGCATCAAACTGAAAAGAGAAATTCACTGAACCCAAACTAAAGTCAATTTCTGCTGTGGGAGAGACAGTAGCATCAGTGAATTGTGACTCAGCACTATGCAGCTAGAAACCATGCCTAAGCACTTTATTACGGAAGGACATCATCTGATCTAACATAGCATGGGAAAATATTCTGTGCACTATGACTATGACTTATCAGAATTAATATGAAGTCAATTTTCTCAGTTTAGTTACTGGGAGGGATGGATAATAATAGATATTTAAAATTTCCACCAATGTTAAAGTGACATTTCCTGGTTAGGAGATGTGAAATGTACTCATGAGACTGTAAAGGCCATGTTTTCCCCTCAACACACCTCTGACACAACTTTCCCTGCACCACCTGGAGCCTGGTCTGAGTTACAGGAAGAGATCACACTCTCCCTCTCTGCCTCTCCTTTCCTCTCGGTTTCTTCCCCCCTTTCTCCTTCTCCCACTCCTTTTTGTTTGCATTCTTTCTCCCAACAATGACTTTTCTCATCGTCATTGCAAGGAAGCACTGAAACATGACTCCACTGTGTTTGTAGGTGTGCACGAGGTTGTGCACAAAGCCTCACCATGTGGAAAAATACTGTCCTCTACATTGCCCTTTCCTGCACTTTTCCTTCTCACACCCACACACAGACAAGGAGACAGTGCTTTGGAGGCCCGTTACCAGCCAGCAGTGTGTCAAAGAGAACTGTCAAGGACACTGAAGTGGAGAAGCACTCGACTGACGCCTGCTGAGACACTCAGTTTGCCTTTAAACAAGTGATGAGATTGTTTGGGATAAGAGATCAGACTGTATTGATCCTTCACTGGGGAATTTCACTTGTTATGGCAGCTCAAGCGTGAGAAGCAGAGGGCAAAAGAGTGATTAATGGTAAATGAAACGTGATTAAAACAAGACAAAACCAAAAATGACATCAAACTATCAAGTAACACCTTTTCCATATTGGCATTTTGTTCATTGTTGGTTGTATCCTTAGCCATGTGCTGCATAATTTCTCTGCTAGAGAAGGTTCTGCTGAGGCCTGAACAGACCGGGCTCTTTGTAAAAAGCTATGCAATAGCTACACACCTGGCACAGTGAGTGAGTGTGGGTGTGTGTGGGTGCATTTGTGTGTAAGCCTTCTCCTCCTGTCACCTATGGTCACATGGTTCAAAGCTGGCCTATTTTAGGGAGGCAGGAGAGGAAAGAGCGGAGTAAAGAGGGAGGGAGGTGTGCTGCATTACATCCAGTCCTGGCTGTTGATAAATGTCTTTTACCTTTACAGACTCTGACTTTAGCGCATGAGGAAGGCAGCGGAAAATGACAGCTTTTCGTATCGTATTATTTGTAGAGTGCTGAACTGAGAAAGCAGCTGGAGAGAGAGAATGGAGGAAACTGAAAGACAGGAGCATAATAGCTGTGAACTTTTCCATTTATACAGGAAAACAAACAGCGTTTTATTGCAAAGCCTGCAGTGGGTGATGATGTGTGACATCATCAGGCAGCGACCTTAAAGGAATCCTGCTCCACGTGTGATTACAAAACACATATTGAGATATGGCAACAAATCAATGAATTTTATAGCTCAATCATAGCTCGAGGGACTAATTACTTTACAGGGTGGTGTTTATCGCCCAGCAACATTTACATTTATAGCATGGCCAAACAAGAATTACAGGGAACCAGTTTTGGTTTGACTGACCAGACAAGTTCTTTTCCTTTAAAACATACACAGCACACACTCACACACTACAACACAAGCACATGCACACATAGCAACACGGTAGACTAGTCGAGTGAGTTTGAAACTGCAAGCCTTGAGGGCTACAGAGCTGAGCAGTTATCAAAGACACACATTCATGTCACTCGCCTCTTCTTTAACTGTGAACTTTTTCATATTCAAGCATGCTTTAAGAATTAGCTTTAGGGTCTTTTTTCTTATTTACACTCATAGCAATTCCCTCCTCTTTCTTGTAGTTTAAATCTTGATTTTTATCAAGACACAAAGCATGTGGATATTTGGTAGGAACAGATGCGGAGACAAGGAAAATAATTGAACGTTATTAGTTGATTTTCACAGAGATTATATTCCTCGGGTTATCACAGAGTCAAAGGATCATTTGTTAACAGACTGCTGCTAAATGTTGGTCAAGGCTGTACATTTCTGATCGTATTAAAAGAACCCTATATCCTCGTCGTGTTTACAGTTTCGAGCTCGACTAAGAGAAGTTAAAGGGTATGCAACATTCAATTGAGATCATAAAAGAAATTCGGTGAACCCCAAAGTATCTTTGCTCCTTCTTGTCAAATTGTCAAGTTTGTCCTTGCATCACTGACTTCCTCTTTCCTCTTAACCACATCACTCATGGCACCAATTACACCCCCGTGTGTCGTGTCTCTTTACACATCTTACTACGTAAAACACACCCCTGTGCAGTTAGTCACGTCTCACAGCCACGTCATTTGAAGTCTTTTTTTTACATGAACATGAGTCTGAAATTCATACAAATTTCTTTCAGTTATCTACCAGCATGCTCTTGTTTTTTTCACTTCCTGGAAGAGGTACTGTACGTCACGTAAAAGTCTCCTGACATAACGGAAGTAAAAACCTAAAGCAAAGTACAGTACTTACAGTGAAGCTGTTATAAAGGCAGTGTGACTAAACGCAATGACCTCTACAAACACATGCTCCTCTCCTCTAACCCTCTGCTGTTCTCTCACATCATTTTCTCTCGCTCACACAAACATGATGTCAGAAATGGAGGCAGGAAAAACAGAAAGCACTCACCTTTTTAACCTGGTCATCCTTGAGTTCAGTGAAGTAATAAGCTAGTAGCTGGGCTGCAATCATCCTGGTACTCTTTCTCTCTCACACACACATGCAGACTCACTCAAACACACAGACTCACTCCCTCTCTCTGTAACACACTCGTTCACCTACAGTCAGATGAAGAAAACTCAAATAAAAAAGGTATAAAAAGGAAGTACAGCTCTGCTCTGGCTTTACTTTGTACATATAATCAGTCACACGTCGCTAGAGATATAAAAATATCCTGAATCCAATCTGGTGTGGTTTAAAATAGAAAGAGCTGCTTCATGAGCGGTTAAGACTCCACAGCTCTTCTCCCTGTGTGCATGTGAGTAAAGCCAGGAAGCATGAGTGAGACAGCAAGTTTAGCTGCAGAGGGCAGAGAGGAAGAGAGAAGCAGGGAGGGCCGCAACATGAGCCCTGCCCACCATCTCTAAGCTCATTGGTTAGAGAGTGTGCTTGGCCATGGGGAGGAGAGAGAGGCAATCCTCTTTTCTGCCATTGGCTGGCCTGCTGACGCTTTGGAGCCAAACTCAGTGATGAAGGAGGTAGAAAGAGGGAGAGGTGGCCTGTCTAATTAGGGAGGAGGAGACCCATGCAGGGAGGAGGGCAGAGAGAGAGAAAGGGAAGTAAGGTGAGGAGGGAATTTTTATTGCTTCAGGGAAATTGTGAAGTTACTGATGTCAGTATGCGTTCAGAGGAAAATTACTCACACAATCTTAATGGTCATTTGGGACAGAAAAGAAGGAAGGGGAGGGAAAGCTGCAGCCCTTTAATTCTTTGAGAGAGTTGAGTAACATGATAGTAGTTCGGTCAGAGAGTGTTACTGTTGGTGTTACCAGTGGGGCTGCAGAAGCTCCTTCTCCCGAATGGGTTAAGGGACCTTCTGAGAAAGACATTCTGTGGGGTCATTGTTAGGTTACACTGGTAACTGTCCACATCTGTGATCATGTTTGTCAAGTCTTCTGGCTTTACTGTCTGTATGCAGACTGGAATGAGGTTCTTTGCAGGTTTGTACAAACTGGGGCCAATGTGTGAACAAAAGTTAAAAGTGTTTTACTGTTTTTTTCTTTGGTCAGGCTAATTGGCCACGTGGCTCATAAAGCATATAAAGTGCAGTTTGGTTTAGCTAAGGGTTTTTTTGGGGGGGTAAGTTTACACTTTATATTATGTCTCTTAGGGTTTGGTTCCCTGGAACATGGCAAATATAGCCATTTCAAAGAGCCTACTGTGTGTCACATGATGTGGCAATATTGCAAGACTATTGACTTTTATTACCTCAGGTGTGCTACCTGAACATTTATGACCCATTTATGACTTACCAGACACTATGAGCTACAAGCCACATGGTCACAATAGAGATCAGTATTTGGATGTTTTGGCTTCATTTCATTAGTTTATTTACCTCTTAAATGATGGGGAGTAATCCTAAAGCAGTCTCCTCCACACATCTTTCTGTGATCCATGTGGAAAGGAAGCCACTCACTAACTTCACCATCCTGAGAATGAACCCATCAGATGGCTACTTTCTGTGGCTCCACGGTCCTTTCAGACAGACGTGACATCATTATGACAACAACAACAACAGCTGTCTGTTGTCTGGACTCTCCAGAGGACAACCACAGAAAGAGGGACTGTAATCCATTAACATGTGGGCAGTAAAGTTAATTCCACCTTAATACTTAATCTGAAAGGCAGCAGCAGGCAAAGCGAGTTGCCAGGACCAGTAAACACTCTGCCGAAGTGTCCTCTTAGACATCCTCCCCACTCAAAGTTCTGAATTCATGAGGTTTAAACAAAAAATAAGTTTTCAGTAGCCTAAAAGTAAGAACATTTAAAAAATGGAAACACAAAGGTGCAAAAGTACTGAATGAACTTACATATGTCAGTAAAGAAAATGTATTAAATTTGACAGTATTGCTCAACACAGCAATTATTTAGTGCCGGTTTTCATGGTATATCTTTTTTGATAGACAGAATACAACACAGAACCCTAAATCTGTGCTGCTTACAGGAAACTCCATGTTTAGATACATTTACAAAACAACATTTGTGAAATTTTAATAAATTAAAAGACATAATATAATATAATATAATATAATATAATATAATATAATATAATATAATATCACATAATATCATATAATATAATGCAAGTCAGCCTTCATCCGTGCACACACACACATTCACACACTGATGGTGGGAAGATTCTATACAAAGCCAACCCGCTTATCAGGAACTCATACACACTCACACACTGATGCAACAGCCATTAGGAGCAATTTGGGGTTCAGTATCTTGCCAGAGGACACATTCACATGCAGACTGGTGGTGCCAGGGATTGAGCTAAAAAAATGCTGCAAAGGAAGCCTTTAAGAAATTAGGAATGCATAATATATGAATTTATATTGCTAGGCCAAATGTTTTTCTGATATTGAAATTATAGCTGTTTGAGCTCTCATTGTAAAGATAATATGAAGCCAAATTACCATCATCAACCTTACAAGCACACGCTGCCAGATGATACACCTATAAAGGTCATCATGGAAATTTTTTACAATTGAAAATACAATAGGCTACATTTTTCTGCAAGAGGTCAGAGTGGATTCAAGTGATTCCAGTTACATTTGGTCAGAGCTTTGGATACGAAATCATCAGTCTTTGCTCTCTACAATTTCAGCCTCAGATGGGTTCTTTTTTAAATACAAAACTGTGAAATTATTGGTTATCTCGTCCAGCACAACAATGAGAAGCAGATAATTGGCAGTTATCAGCTGAAAAGAATTCATATTGTTCATCCCTATTAAATTAGAAATTAAAAAAAAAAAAAAAAGATTTTAAGTTTATCCATGCAGAATGTCAGTTCTGTCAAAAAAAAACAGTGTGGGAATCACAGGGTCTGCTGTGAGAAAACGAGATCTGCTGCTCTTTCTCTGTCTAAGTAATTGGACTGCAACAGTTAGCCACCTGTTAGCATGTCTCTCATTTTGAAGACGACAGGAATTTCCCCACAATGTTCACTGTGCTAAACTGATAACACAGGTCAACAAGCTATCATTAGCCACTCTGCTGCTGCTACAGGCTGAGACATGCAGTATGACAGAAGAACTGCTAGCAAACCACAGTACAGAAAGCAGCTGCCAACAAGTATGATGGACCTCTGCAGCGGGATGTTGTATGACAACACGATATGCTCAAACTCTACAGAAGTTGGCCTGCTTGTGCTTTGTAATACAGCTAATCCAACATCTTCACGACTGAAGCAGTAGTTGCACTATTACAGATAATCCTGATCCCAGCAGTGTTAGCTCCTACAGATTATTGTAGCCTGCTATCTGGATATTTACCTTCAGTGATAAAGTTTTCCCAAAATCAAGCAGAGCCGACATCTGAGAACTGTCATCACAATAGTGCTTTGGGGCATTGCAGCGTGTCATTTTTCCACCATCCACTCCACGTAAAGGTTCACAACCCAGCTTCAGGCTTCTGTTCATTGTTTCTTTGTAGACAGTAAATGGGAATCAAATTTAGCTGAAAGGTTTTGCTCCCAAAACTATTTTATGTTAAAAAAAACAGAGAACACTCCTACCAGGGAGGGACCAGAGCTCGTCCCTTTGTTGGTCCGCAAGAACCAGCTCCTCAACTCTGCCTGTCTGCTGTGACCATTTCTGTGTTTGTGTATGTATGTGTGTGTGTGTGTGTGTGTGTGTGTGTCAAAGCTCTTATTGTTGGTATACAGGGGAAACAAAGACACAACCACATTCTCAAAGAGACTTGAACACGCACACGCACAAATGAATGTATAATAAGACTCATACACCTTGCTCTCTGAGGAATGCCCATTCTGGGGGATTCTGAAAGATGTAAGAGGCATTTTTGGTTATTCAGACTAGAATAAAAGCTTTAATAAGAAGGGGTGGGTGTAGAATGCAAGGAGATAGAAAGGGAAATTAAAGGAAAGCGAGTGACAGAAAAAGAAAAGCACTCTAGCATCTCTGTCAGTCACATTCAGCAGCCCAGCTGTGTTTGTGTGTGTGGCTGCATTGAAGCTGCAGAGGCAGCCCATGTGAAGCTACTAGGTCACTACTAGGACAGTGTGGGATTACCATGCTCTGTGTGGAAGTGTGTGTGTGTGTCTGTGGTACTCAGCTGGTAGCATTCTAACATGTTAATCCTTGACAGATTAGCTATACTGTTTTACTCCTATTAGCGCGCAGTCTTTCTCAATACATTTCCTGTCTTCCTACTCTAATCCTTTCTGATTTGTTTCCTTCCTTCACTTTTTCTTTTTTACACTTTGGCTTTGATTTGCGTTATTTTCTGTACTTCATGCACTCTGCTCCTGCTGCCTGTCAGCTCGCCTTCATCTTCAACACATCATCTAATCTGTCATGAATGGATTAGCATAAATACACTGATCATTGCACTGCTCATTCCCTGTGCAGTGTTGTCAAAACAGTAGTTTGAGATTATAATGCAACGAGTAAAGACAAACACTGATATTAATGTTTACGTTAAAGAATTTAAAAAATGTCAAACCATCACATTCACAGAATATCTGATGCTAACACCCACCATCTGTAGTTGACTTGTGTAAAACTTTGAGGTTCATGTTTCTGTTTACAGAACTGTTAGTGGATAGTTAAAGACACAGGTGAATGGGCAAGGATCCAGTAAGACAGATAAGGCAGATGGACAGAATGACCAAAATGGCACAGATACAGACAGAGAGCAGAGAGACAGATGGGCGATCACAAGGACAGACAGGACAGAAAGACAGAACAGAGCACTGGTTGTTTTTATTGTTGAGAAATGTGGCATTCCAATCCTCCTCCTGCCCTTTATCAATACTGAGATACTGCTCACTCATACACACGCGCACACACACACGCACACACACTCCTTTATCCAGCATACACCGCATTGTCGAAATTCATTAGCATTTCATATTTGAAGATCTGAAGAGCCAAATTACTGATACAAATCACTGCATTGAAAAACTTTAATAGAAAGTCTTTAAACAGATTCACAAATACTGCAAAAATGATAAAGATGTACAAGTGTGCTTTTTTTATCTTTTATAGTTAGACAACCCTAGATCAGCTTTTCACAAATGAAAGTTGCACCCAAGATAGGTCATGGACCTGTTTTTATTGGCTCACCAAAATGCGTAACAGTGTTATGATATGGCAATTTCCTAATTAAAACACAGGAGAGTGTCTTTTGTGCTGGTCAGTCCAATTCAGATGCTGTAAGCAGGGAGCTGAAAGCTGACGCTTATTGGCTGAGATAAAGCTGACAGTGACTTCTTTTTCTCTTGACTGATGCAGAAAAACACAAACGGGAATGATGTCGAAATGAAATACAAGCAAGAATTATGAACATGTGCGTAACCAAAGCAATTTGAAATGCAGGTGAGTGGCCTCGATGTGTTTTATGTGGGGAGGTGCTCAGCAATAAGAGCTTAAAAATTAACAAATTGGACACACGTCTCCAAAAGAAGCAGTCAGAGCAAGTCAAAAGAATTTT
>JAQFJA010000001.1:6523812-6537084 GCA_029874485.1 Naso brachycentron
TCTGGGCCGCATGTGGCCCGCAGGCTGCCATTTGAATAGGTCTGATGTAGTGAATTTGGGTGTCTTACCCCAGTTCTGTCAATGGCCTCTCTGAGGGTCTTGACCACATCTTTATGCTTAAGTCCCCGCGCCCGGAAATTCTTAGTCCAGTTTAACAATAATCCCTACAGAGGAAGGAAGGAAATTGTGTTAAAGAAAACAAAAGACATATTCTCCAGGTACAGGTCATTAAAACCAAATCAATGGACGTAGATTGTTACCTGATCCAAGGAGGAGTGTTCACAGGGGAAAGAAAAAGTGAAGGCTAGTGGATGCTTCTTTTCCAAGCTGATGTTCCTCTCAAGCATGAAGTCCTTTAGAGACTCTGACACATGATCAAACAGCTGCAGACAGAGAGGGAGATAAGAGAGAAGATGAAGAATTTACGCGGCTTGTACATGTCTTTTCTGTTCCCTCTAGAATTTCAACATCCCATATTTCTCTGCTTTTCACTGTCAGATATCCCTGTGTTCCCCCCTTCCTCTCCCGCCCTCCTCCATACCTCTGGTCCTCTCCCAGCGAGAAGCTCCTCAGGTATCGAGTAGGTCTTCTCCTCAATTTGCACCTCTCCCTTCTTAACACCCACGTCCTCTCTCACTTTAACTTGGAGCACCTTAAACTTGGAGCCTCCGAGATCCAACGCAAGAAACTGTCCTTTCTCTGCAGAGTGCGAGAGGGAGACACAAAATGTTTTCTGTTTTGTATGTACATATTAAAATATGTGTTTCTTTGGAATACACTGACCTGTACAACAGCTTGTTTTTGCAAATCAGTGATATTTCTGGGTTGGGGTTAGATATGTTAAGTCAAAACATGATCTATTCTTTTGCGCCTAATCATAACTAACCTCAAAATATATTTCAAAACGTGACCTTTCCCTAGACCTAAATATTTGGTATTTGTCCCTTAACATAACCAGACCTCAACCATAAAAAATTAAAAGTTTTAACCTAAAACGACATATCTGTGGTTTGCAGAAACGTACAATATGGACATTAATGATTAGTGATTTGAATACAGCCGAAAAACTTTGAAACCCATTATTGTAACCTGTTCCATCAGGAGTGGAGCGGACATGCGTTGGCAGCATCTTCACTGTTGCTGCGTCATTACTTTCGGATGAAAGCCCCTTCTTCATTTCAGCCAGGAAACGAGCTGAGATGTCTTTTAGCTG
Source organism: Naso brachycentron (assembly GCA_029874485.1). Lineage (NCBI taxonomy): Eukaryota > Metazoa > Chordata > Actinopteri > Acanthuriformes > Acanthuridae > Naso > Naso brachycentron. Next base: position 6,525,026 of record JAQFJA010000001.1, read on the forward strand.
GTCGTCCTGGAGACACATGGTGTGCAGGAACCTGCTCACCTTAAAAAACAGAGGGGAGAGACAGAAAACAGAAGGCAAACACAGAGGCAAAGATATGTGAGCCATACTGATTCATTTCCCTTGAATGAACATACATGAGCGAAGACAGTCAGCAATCATACAGAGGAGGAGGAGGAGGAGGAGTTATCTCTTTATCTCCTCCTCCTCCTAGAGGAGTTCCCTCTCCTAGATATTATCACATATAATTATTCAAACAAATTTGACTATGGATTATGCAACACAATTTGATTTTGATTGTTTATGTGTGTCAAACATCTAAAGTGCGACAGCAGCATGTCACTGAATTAAAAACTATTTTTGAATTTTTCCATTTTTGTCAGTTGCTTAATCATAGAAAGTATTTTAATTCTGGGAGATCGAGTTTAATGTTGAGCGACGTAAACAATTTAACAATAGGTTAGGAATAAACACATATGACAGCATTAAATACCAAAAATTTGTAAATGCATTAAAAAGCTTTCCCACGCTCACTCCCACCCCATCAACTAAATTATCTCCGTGGTAACATTTTTAGGGGGCAAGGTCCTTCTGGCCGTGAGTGTGCCTGGATGTCTCTTTGTTTGTGGCTGAGTGTGAGTGTGTGCAGCGTTCCTGGTGAAAGTGTCAATAGTTTGTCCTCAGTAGAGTGTGTGTGTGATCCCATCAGCACTAAGAGAACAGTAGAGACACGGCTGGGGAAGGAGGTTAATCATTGCTCAGGAAAAGACAAATGGTGACACAATGACTGTTTATGGCACCTTATCGTTTCAGCAAAAATAGCTGTGTGCATGTCTGCAAAGCTTCAGAAACCCTTTTGTTATTGTATGTCAAACCCTGTCAGGATAATTCACTTCTTAAATAATAATAATGATTAGAATAGAATAGAATAGATTTTATTGTCATTGTACAGGAGATACAACGAAATACTGATGTGCAAGATGGCGGGCGGCTCAGCACTCCACGTATGGGATCTATTTAGTTAGTTTACTGGTAATAATGATTAAAAAAACTGAAGTCCAATTTTCCATTATTTTAATATTCAATGTTTATAGTAGTATGTGAGACAAAGCAAGGCTATAAACAGATTTAATTTTAAGGTAATCGATTTAGCCTCTTGGGTAACAGAGTAGGTGTTTTACACAAAAGTAGGATAATAGCTGTTTAGAAGTATGATGCAAAACAAAATCAAAATATCAGATCACATCAGCGACATTCACTTAGAAAACTGGTCCTGTTTAGAAAAGTTGAAGCTGTGCATGTGTTCACAATGCTACATGAATCATGTGATTCATGTAACATTGTGAAGCAGCTCTTACCTTCTTTGTGGGATCCTCCTTGAGTTTGGAGAAGAAGAAAGCGACAAGATGGACAGCAAACATCCTGATTTGTGGCAAACACCACCATAAAAACTTCCGCTTGGTTTGTGTTCCTCTACCACTACACAATTCAACTGCAGTGCCCACACTTAAAATGGAAAACTGATGAAAACACACTTTCAGCGTTTTCACATACAAAGATACGAAGTCTGTTTCTTCCCTCCTGACCCGCTCTAATTGTCTTGTTTTCCTCTGAGTCCACTGAGCAGGCCGATCCCACTCTGACTCAATGATTAACAAGCCAAACCTTTCTCCAATCATTCCCTCTGATCTGTCTCAACACCCAACACTGTCGTCTCTGTCGAGTTTGATGACATACACTAGAGTTCAAGTTCTGCAGAAACCTCAGATCACTAAAATCTAAGCTGTTCATTGATGCCTTTGGCTAAATTGGGTGGAAATACATGTAAAGAAGGTGCACAACACATCTAGACACATTTTCATTTGATCACATGGTGCAGCCATCTGAATATTACATCTATAACTGTTTATTCCAAATTGTGACTTATGCTTTTCTTTATTATTTTGTTTGGTATATTGACTGTTCTCGTGGAATATGAACTTGCTGTCTTGTGATGATTTCATCTCTGCGCTGCCTCATGAAACAATGAAATTTAATGGAATTCTGTCACTGCGTAATTCAACAATGTGACCAACCTTTGACCACTGAGGGTTTGTTTAGTTTCTCCCTGGTGTGAGCTGCAGGATACAATATACACATGAAATCAACACAGTTAAAACAGAGCACATATTTAATTTACATCATCACTTCAAATGTACAAATTAGAAAAAATATGGCATCACATCTGTATATAGACACTAACAGTGCTATGCTCAGTTCAGTCTGTTTGTAATGTTTACAGTTACGGCAGTTCATTTCAGATTAATTTAGCTGAAAGTCACTGCCCATGTATCCAACATGATGCTCGGATTATACTGACCACAATAAAAGCAGATTGACACCAAACCTGCAGAACAGGCACCAAAACATTGTGTAAGTTGTTTGTTGTTTTTAGAACTGAAGAACAGAAGAAGCTCAGGCAGGCTGTAACCATAATGTGTCTATTTAGTCAGTAAAATTAGTTTGAGAGCTACTTTGATGGTTTAACTTGAACTGTACTTTAATTGTGAGTCACACTGAAATAAGAGAATCTCTATTATGTACCTTCGATCTTTTAGCAGGCTTGAGAGAGCAGCCAGTAGTTCACAGGAAGGATAATTACGTAAATTACGTATATTAAGTAGAATAATTTTCCAGAACTAACTGGGGTCTGTACATTTGTGGGTCGGAAATAGACATACAACATGAGCTCTTAGCACAGTGAAAATAAGTAAATTACCTGACAACCTATTAAGAACAGTTTTCTGGTGTGAATCTCTGCTGAATCAGAATCAATCACATTGTTCTTTTCCAAAAAGTTTTGTTTTTTTTGTTTTTTTTTAGCTTTCGCTAAAGGTGTGTAATGATATTTTAAGGGTTCATTCAGACCAAATGAGGTTGCCAGTTCCCTCATTCTGTTTAATGAGTTTGCCACACAGGCTGTGGCGGTGTGGATCACAGGGGGTTCAGGGAAAAAAAAAACTTGCAGCAGCCCTGGCCTTAAGTTGAATCAGCTCTTGGAGAAACACAGCCAAACTCGCACTAATCAGCTGATTGGCCGATAAGTCTGCCACACGGGAGTGCAAAGACAAAAGTTGCATTTGCAAATAGGCCAAAACTGCCACACCGCGCACAAACCTGTGGTGATCGCTGAGATGCCCCATTTGGTCTGAAAAGACCCTTAATGCTCCAAATGTGCAAAGATCCCCTTTAACTGCTTCTAATTCCATATAGTTTCAACCCACCCGCTATCAGACATGGCCTGTATCAGTTATTGATCTCTATGGAAACAGCATCAATCAAGTCCAACATCAAACAAATGATCTTTCTCCTCTTCATTTCTTCTTCTTTTTCCTTTTCCCTTTGCTGTTATTGTGATGTTCTGTATCAAGAGCACTCTGATTTGTCGCGTCCTGCTTTTGATGTTTAGACCACTCCCTCTGCAGCTGCCGGAGCAAATCAGGCGTCAGCAGTCCATCTCTCACCAGGCGACCGGCGAGAGAGCTGTCCATCGCCTCTCCTGAGCCTCTTTGCCCCCTCTGGCCCCTGCTGCTGGTCAAAGGATGGCTGCTGGCAGTTCCACTGACGCCACGTCTGCTTCCCTGTGTCTGTAGGGGGTCAGTGATGGTTGGGTCGGTGGCTCGGATGAGACGGGTGATATTTCGGACACCTTGTTGGATGATGTCATCAAGTTCCTTCTGGATTTCTCGAACCAGGGTTGTGTCTGGAAACATGTCCATGAAACGGTAGCTACAGGCACAGAAAGAGACATCAGCAGAAACATCAGTAAGCGAGCAATGATGAGCACAGCAGCCTGTAGGAATGAAATGTTACACGGTTTGGTCTCTTGTTGAAAAGTCCCTGCCAACGATGCACGATTACTTTAAAGAACGTCCCTAAACAATCTCATTAGTGTGACAGGAAACATAACTTTACCTCAACCAGAGGTAGAGATCTAACACATCGTGAACGGCCTCCAGGTGAACCAGGTCTTTGATGTTTTTGGGCGGAGCCAGAGGCCAGCTGACATGGCGACAGACCCAGTCAAACGTCAGGGGTTCGTCACGACTGAACTGACGGGCAAACTGAAAGAGAAACACCATTCAAATCTGTGCAACAAAGCTGCAAGAGCAGGAAAGTATGCAAAGATTTACAGATGAACAAATAGAAGTATGCTGAAACACTGGCTTGAGTAGTATTGCAGTATTATCATTCATATTAATTGACTGACAATAACTGAATTATTACTGTATTAAACCTATGAAATTTTATAACGCGCATTTTCTTCATTTGCTTCATCACCTTCTACAAGCAAGAGGGAGTTTTCTTGGCGCACACCAGTTAATAATGTTCCTGAGTCTCAAAGGTTACTTGCTGATGACAAATTCTGAAGCCATCTTGTTATTTAGGTTTAATAGAAGCCATATAATGAGACAGAGCCAAAGTACAGCGCTGATAAAAAGAGTTCACCCATATTTTTTAGACTTTATCTATTTACAACACTGAATCAACGAATCTGTTTGTGTGTTTCTTATCAAGAGGAAAACTAAACAAAACAATAAAAACTTTGTAAGTGATGATAGCAGACCAAATTTTTTCACTTTGTCGCCCCTGCCTGACCCCAATAAACAGTCACTGCTGTTTCCGTCAAATTGTTTGTTTCATGTCCTTCTTCACTGTTCATGTTCACCACCCATCATTCCTTCCTACTTCATCTCCCTACATTTAGCTCTGTTCATCTCAAGATTCAAGGTTTATTTAACTTCCCACTAGGGCAAATTTGTTATGTAACGAGGGCTAATATAAAAACAATACAGCAGCAAATGATACAATAAACAACAACATCAACAATCTATCACAGTAACTTAAATTATGCCTTATTCCCAGGTTTGCTGATGCTGACCTTCAGGAAAGAGGTGCAAACAAAAGGCTGTTTCTTGTTGATGGGAGCAGTGCAGAAGACGTAGCGTGACCTCAGGTTGAGCGGGATGTGCTGAATCATATCAGCCAGAAACTTAAAGTCGTCAATGTTGCAGACGAAATACAGACCGTCCACCTGAGAGAGGCTGACAAATATGTCCTGTGAGAGAGACACACAGACAGAGAGAAGGGAGTCACTGAGTATTTCTGGATGACAAGAGAGGCTTCAGTGTGACAGGAATAAACAGAGCAACAAGATTTCACTTGAGTATCTCTCTATTTTTTTTCTGACATGCTGACATGCTCCTAGAATTTAAAGGGTAGTGTTATTAATAGTATTCTCACTGACCAAATGCATGAGAATAAACATCCTGACTTTTGAACAGCCCTGTTTCAACCATGTTACGCAGGTGGGACAAAGCGTTGGGAGGAATTTGATTGGACCACTGAAAAGCGGGACCTATCATAGCAAACATGGAGGATTACAGTGATACAATGGGCGAATGGAGGTAGAGGCTAATGTTAGCCTGTAATGATACAATGGATGAAATTGCTCTGGGCAAGATGATAAAGGTGTTGTGACATTTTTTTTGACAGAAAGAAAATGTAACTGAATTTTGATATAAAAATACAAATTTTTTTTGTCATTTGTTTTCTCATATAGTTGAATAAGAGACAATATGAGCAGGGATGTGATCTAAAAGGATTAAAAAGACATTTTTCATTTCAGGTGGACTTAAAGACCTTTGTTAAATGAAAATGGCTACTGAAAGGCCCTGCAGCATTGGTTCTCATAGCTCCTTTCAAAGTGAAGACTGGGGTTTTTATCACATCTCATGAACTTTATCAGCAGTCCTCATGTGTTCACATGATCAAAAATCCCTGCTTAGGTGACGTGATAAGTACTGACCTATCTTTATGATTACCACGTGTACTAATCAAAGGGGTAAGCCACTTATTTTTTACACTGAAGAATTGTAGGCTACAACAAAAAAGGCAGAGTGGTGCCCCTCATGTTCTGTAACCTGCAAAAAGCGCTCTGTCTGATCAGGGCCTGGTTTGGGGTAATGTAGGAATCAGGAAAGAAGAATTTGTGGTACAAATAAGCCATTATCTCTAGTTCTGCTGCATTAATTTAATTCTTTTTTGAAAAACTTGAAATCTGGTCAAAAACTTTTGGATTTCTTTTCTCAAGCTACTGTTGCAGAAAATCAAAATATAATCATTCAAGTTCAAACCAGCTTATTTAGAACATTAACACCAAGTGTACAGCAACCTTTTACTGCTCCAGTCTCATGACTGCTTTATTGTCCACTGTTTCAACTCAGTGTAGTAATTTTTACACACAGTTGCTTTAATACTTAACACAGGTAGAAGGACGAGTGAAAGGATGGTTGTACTCACAACAAGGTTTGACAGTGTAGCATCAGGTAGATGATAAGCAAACATCTCGATCTGCTCTGCTGTAGGATGGAGACCTGCAGTCTGAGAAGAAGGAGACATGAACACATACAGCAAAGCTGGACTTTTCACAGTTGAGCTTAGAGTGTGTTTGTAAGTGTGTGTCTGTGTGCGAATAATCACCTCTATGGGGTCTATGGAGTGGCTGAGTATTTCCTTCAGAACAGCCAGATCATCTCTGTGCATGGTGGTAACCTCTCCCTCTTTAAACTTGGAGGAGAACCTGGGACACGTGACAGAGGCGACCAGTTCAAGCAATGAGTTGGAAGAGACTAGAACAAATGTTCCTGAATGGGATAATATAAGACTGACCTCCCTGCACGGCCAGCTATCTGTAGGGCTTGTGATGTGCTGATGGTCTCCATCTGTTTCTCCCCTTTCTCATTAACATTAGGTTTTATCAGACTGTTGAAGATGATTCGTTTGATACTCCTGGAGATAGAGGAAGAGGGTGAGGGAGTGAAGAAAGGCAGACAAATGGAGAGATACGAGTTCAGTTAATGGAATCTTCATCATTTCGTAACAGCATTGTGACCAAAATTTTTATAATTTCCCAACAACCATCTAAGATCAACAAGGAAGTTGATGTAGCGTCTCCATAGAACTGGTCATACAGAATGAAGGCTCACTTCCAACACACTTCGCACATTTTAAAATGATAACAATGATTATAATCATGTAATGGTTTTTTGTCTTTTTTTGCTTTGTCTTTTTTGTCTTTTTTTTGTCTTTTAGAATTACTTTTCTTGAAAAAAGCTACACAGTATGTATGGTTGTACTTACAGGTTAAGACCCATCCCAATAGCATCAGTAGCAACCAGTATCTTGCAGGGGTCATCGGGGTCATTGAACTTCTTGGCCTGTGACAGCTTAGTGCCTGTAAATCACATAACAACTGAACCTGCTCTCTTTCTATAACATAAAAAGCTGCTATAATAGTTGGCACAGTAAGCACGAGTAATGATTTTTTTTTTACTTTCTTTTGACATTCATGCAGTTTTTGGACAAAAGTTGAATTTGAGCTAAAGGAAAGGAACATTTTTATAATGAAGGCTTTGATCACACATGACTTCATCTTAAGGTCCAAACATACTTTCTGCATTGCGCGTCGTCAGGTCGTGGACACGGAAAGCGGTTTCATTCATACTGGAAACAAAAGTCTACGGCAGTCTGGCGATAGGTGACATAAAGTGTGCAGATTGCAGCAGAATAAACAAAAGATAAGAAGTTTAGTGGCTACAGTTCTTTTCTTTTGTCTTTTTTGAGTCGGACTAATAATGTTGCAGCTACAACTAAATCTGTGTCAACATGGCAGAGACAACAGGAGAAAAAAATGAAGGTTCTACAGACATGAAGAAGAGCACATTCTTACCTGGATGAGAGAAATAACATTTTTTGGTGAACGAAATGAGAAATCTTTTTGGTCGAAATGACTTGCTGTGAATCAGTATTTTGTACACTAAATCAAGTCAAGTCGAAACGTTTTCGTTCATGTGAAACAGTTGCTCTGAGAGGCCGCAACAGAGAACAAGCCTGACCTAAAAAGGATCGTTGACAACAGAGACTGACAGGCGTCACTGGGTAGGAAAATACTTGAAAAAGTCAGTGTTGCCATTGTAACAACTAGACTGGAGTGTGGAGCAACTGATTATACACTAGAGCATGCTCAGTCTGCGCTCTTTCCACGCGGAGAGTCCACACGGTCACAAAGTCTGGGCTGTGTGCGGATGTCTGCGGACACAGGCGGATGACAACTTCTACATCACGCATACCAGAGCGGACACCAGCAGACACAGAAAGTATGACTAGGCCTTAACTTTAAAAACTAGAATTACTGCATTGCTTTTGTATGCCTCCACCAACCAACCAGTCAGGTTTCAGTTTACATCAATGGAAAACCTTTTGGCTATGAAACATCATTTGTTCATTACTTTATGTAATTAGACATCTGTGTGACATTTTCTCCAAATTAGCATGTGACTTTTTGATTTATGGACAAAAACATGTTTGACTACCAAATTCTAATCAGGTCACACTTAATTTAATGAAAATCCCTCAAGGCATCCTTGCAGTGTGGACAGCCTGATAACATAATTCCTCCAGCCACAGCTGTCGCAGGAAGGCAAAAAAATAAAAATAAAAACTGGGCGGGTTCTTCATAGATGGAAATACAAATTCAAAGAAAGGGAGAAAAAGTTTGTATCTTTAACTTTGCAGCTAACCTTCAGTCTCCATAGATACTGAGGACCGAGTTGACACAAACTCACCTGGAGGTAAGCTCCCATAAATGACAGCACATTCCAGCCCTCTGGCCTCAATCTGTCTGCTTATGGAGTAAATGTCATTTTTGCTGAAGCAGACGATACAATCTCCTGGTCTCAAGTTGTCCAAAGACTCCACAGCATGATCCAAGATGGAGAATGGAGTTAAACGCTGGTAGTTGTGGACCTGAACAGAGAGAAAAGCAATGGAGGCACAGAGAGAGAAGAGGATGGTTACACAAAGACATTGACTGAAATCTGTTGAACATTAGCAGCGACACTCTTCTCACACAACTTCGTGCTGTTCTTAACTGGACTCTCACCTCCACCTCCTCTCCGGTGGTGTACAACAGCTCTCTGATGAAGTCTATGGCTGCAGATTCCCCGCACACATGGATCTCCTCTGCACAAAGACCTTCAACAAGTACAAAGAAAATGTCAACTACTGAAGTTCGTATAACATGCAAATTTTGTGTACATCAGGGTTGTTAAAGGAAATCATGAATCCTTTTTTTTGCCTAAAATAAAACAAAAGATTAATTATCATGAATGTTACTGTTGCAAGTTCATTGATTAACCCTTTGGCCAGATGAATAACACGTGTGTGTGTGTGTGTGTTACAAACCCAGCAGTGCTCTGGTCCAAGCCCATCCTCTAGACGGATCTCTGATCATTTGAATTTCATCGATTACAGCCACCTCATCTAAAGACAAACAAATAAAAACATAATTCAGTGTGACATCTAAAAGAGCATTGTTGGATTTTATCATATTTATGCAACTAAACTGATATTTTGTGTGTTCTGTTTACGTACAGGGTGTGTTGACACTGCACATCTCGATGGTACAGGCCACATGACCAGATGCTCGACCCTCTGGGTCCATGAAGGTTCTCTCCTCTCCGGTAACCAAGTCACATGCCACACCCTGTGAATAAACATACACACATGCTGGACAGTAATTAACAGCACACTATGTTGGGAAAGAGATAAAAAAATTACATCATAAAAGTGCACAAAGGGATGATAAAGACATTATGACAAGAAAAGACGAGATTAAAGACTAAGACTATGTGCTTAATTGATTTAGCATTTTTTACAAGAAACACTTTACTTCCTCATTAAAACCAGGTGCCTCCATTTCCCACAATGCAGTCTGACCACCACCAGATTTCACACAGCTCCCCCTGGTGTCTCACACACAACTTGGCTCACACATGCAGAAGAACTTCCCAACAGCTGCATAAAAACTGATGTGTAAAATCTGTGGAGTTGCCCTTTAAACAAACACATGTCTGAGGAAACAGAGACGTACAGCTGTGTTGCTCTTCTCAAAAATCTCGTGCGCCAGCAGCTTCAGGGGGCCGCAGTAAACTCCAGACTTAGCAGCCAGGTAGCGCTGGATGGCGTGGTAGGTTTTCCCACTGTTAGTGGGACCAGCATGGAAAATCACCTTTCTCTGGATGGCACGAGCCTCAGGGTACCTGATGATGAACACGCACACACACAGATACTGTAACCTCTCAAAAATGCTTTGCAAATTATGACACATGCACACAGATGGCAAAAATGTGTGAACTAGAGGTCTTCAAGGGTCCATAAGGACTCGAGAGCCCGAGACCCAACCCAGGGACCAGTACAGATTCAGATCCATGTTTTATACAGTCAAACAGGTCTAGGTCGGGTGAGGTCCTGGTCTAATGAAGCAGGTCCCGGGTTTGTTTGACATTATGTTTAATACCCAAGTGGATCTGAGAATGGCCACGATCAGACAGAGCTGCCGCTGATTATGAGTGCTGCATAATTTTGTTGAGGTATCCTGCTCCTACTGTGGATCTTTTTGTGTGTAGTGCAACAACAAGCAACCTGCAAAGTGCATCTGTGACCACAAGGTGCTACCAAATGACCTGCACCTGCCAGTGCCTGTGCTCAGGAGGTGACGGGTTAGAGGGGCGAACTCATCCGAGCACGGACGATAACAGATCAATATGGGTAATGTTAATGCTAGCAGCCACGGCAGCAAACCAGCAATAGTTATTATAGTTTACAAGAGAAAACAGTGGAAGTTATTATCTAGATGCAATAACTGCAAACAAAACTCTAAATGAGTCGCGTTTGTCAGCTTTAAAATAACAGACAGATCTGGTCCAGGTCCTGGCAGTACATGTGCGGCTCTTTGGGTACAGGTATGAATATATTTGGACCTGAGGAGACCTTAATGTGAACCACTGTTGATACCAGATTGCTAACTGCAATATCAGATGTACAAACAGCAAACAGGCCTACAATGTCACGATATAATACAAACCAGTTAGCAGGGACTCTGAGGTCAGAGATCTTTCTCAGGTCATCCATGCAGTCCAGCATAGGAAAGATTTGCTTGGCATGACGCATAAAGTACGGGTAGATGTCATCTATATGACCTGGATCACAACGGAAATTAAAGTTATTATCAAAACCTTTTGACACAACTTTAACTTGGGGTGTAGTTGAAAACCAACAAACCTGCTCCATAGCTGATGTCACTGAGGATGATGTGCAAATCAGCAGGGAGTGATGTTATTTCCAGGACATACTTCCTGAAGCTAATGAAGGCCTGGTGGAACAGACGAGCTGCATACATACACACACACACACACACACACACACACACACACACACATAAAGCTCACTGTACAAAGTGTCCTGGTCACATTGAACATTATGCCTTTTTATTGTGAACCATTTTGCAACTTTGATTTGATTCTAGATAAATAAAGCTATTATCTATGTTATAAATAATTGTACTGCATTGATTGCAACATCAGTTTGACATCAACATCGATAACTTTGCAAGATCAAGGCAGCAGAAGATTTTAGGACCAGCTGCTCTCCATCAACAGCAGCTCAATGCATGACGATCTAAAAGCTTGTTGGCTCAAATGTGGTTACAACAATATGTTTTTGAAACGTTCTTTGTTTTTTGTTCAATTGGATACATTTAATCACCTAGAAGTCTTCCTTTATACTATGAAGGTTTATTCTGTTAACAGAATAAAAATGTTCTCTGGATGATAACAAGGCCAAATTAGAGACCAACAATAAAGATAACTTAGATAAGTAGAGACTGATTCCTGAGTAGGACCTGAGAGTGAAATGATGTAAGTGAGAAAGATGGAAGTTCTCACCATCCAGGCCATGGTCTGCTGCCAGCTTCTGCATCTCTTTCCTCTTATAAAACCTGTTCATAACTTTCAGCACTTCATCTGGATCACGGACACAAAGAGCAGAGAAAAAAATCAATGAAGAACACATAAGAAGCGTTCATTTCTGCAATTTACAGGTAAATAACATGCAGTGTTCAAAGTACTAATCGTCTGACATATTGACATTATAGGACATTTTGGACATCAAACATCAAAGTA
>JAQFJA010000001.1:6611542-6622231 GCA_029874485.1 Naso brachycentron
ATTGCGTGAACGAGTGATGCATCATTTATGAAACGACCAGATAACAGATATACCTTTTAACTAATTCTTTTAATGTGCTGCATATTTCTGATAATATATTTCATATTCCCTGTACTTCATGTGTTAAATCTTGAGTTGCAGTAATAATGTCCCTCTGTGACTTCAGCACAGCATCGGTGAGTATGCAGCCACTCGCACAACCTCCTCCTGCGATGCCACTTGGTCCTGCCTGTGGGAACCTGGGTCCACGCTGTGTGCACTGGAGACACCGCTGGCGCCTGGCGCAAACTCTGTGGTGCCGCCATCATCATCCCCAACGCCAACAGCGACATTTGTGTCTAAATAAAATGGAACAAATCATTTAATGCAATATCTGTCGTTATTACCAACATTCACTAAAACTTTTAGTTCAGCTTTGGTATCAAACGTTGGCCTTACCGGTATCTGTGGCATCTGCAACTGCATCAGTGTCTCCCTCAGCTTCTGGCACAATTCTAGACAGAAGGGTTTCCCCGAGGATAGCTGCAACCCTCACGTCAAAGGGCAAGGGTGGAGGTTCTACTTGACCGCTACGATTTGACTGTACACTTTGTCTGTGAGCTGCAATTTGTTTTTTGGCCTCTACTTTAATGTTTGACCATTTCTTTTTCACCTCAGCAGTTGTTCTTTGCATCGATCCCACTTTGTTTACGGCTTCTGCCACAAGTTGCCATTCTGCTTGGTTTTTTAAATTTGAAATTCTGCTACTGAGGCATCTAAAAAATACTCTTTTGCGGTGCTCAACCTTAGTCACAAGCACTTCAATCTCGTATTCAGAGAATTTTGCTTGCTTTTTTTGCTTTCTTTTCTTTCTTTCGCAGTGTCTCCATCTCTCACCCTTACTGAAAGACCCAGCAAGGGCTCCTTAAAACCGTCCGCATATTCATGAGCTATTTAGCATTGACCATTTATGGATGATTGTGGGCTGACACTGGGTGGAGAATACGAATGAAACAGGGAGAAGCACACACGTGCAAAATGCACTGCAGGTGGGTATTTATGATGAGAAGATTGTGTACAGGTGTGCTCCGCATGGTTTTATAAATCTGAATTTTTCCTTGTGTAAGTACATTCTGAGGTTTTGGAGTACAGTTTTATATATGAGGCCCCTGGCATGCTTCACTTACACAGATTTATCACCAACAGCAAGAAGGTGCTTGCCACAAGCCCAAAGGAAGCGGCTTGGACATGGGCCTAGGAGCAAACAAGATAGAAACAGCTCTTGGAGTCCAAAGGTGCCTTGGCTCAGATAAGTTATAGTTTAAAGTGGTGGTAAAGGAACATCCTTTCACCAGAAGAGGAGTACTCTCTACTGTAGCTCTATTTTTAATCCTCTTGGATTTGTAGCACCCTTCATTTTGATGGATAAACAGATTCTACAGAGGTTGAGTCAAGACAAGATGGATTGGGATGAGCCATTTCCTGATGACCTCAGGCTGCGTTGGAAAGCTTGGTTGCAAGACCTTCACAATCTGTCTTCAGTAGACATACCACATTGCTATGTACCACCAACAGTCAGGGAAGTTCAACAGTATGAACTGCACTATTTTTCTGATCCTAGTGTGTCTGGCTATGGAGCGTGTTCTTACCACAGAACTGTTTCCGAGTCTGGAGAAGTACATTGTGCCCTTCTTATGGGGAAAGCAAGGGTCGCCCCAATGAAGTAATAGCAATCCCTAGACTGGAACTGTCAGCTGCAGTTGTGGCTACAAGAACAAGTAATTTGCTGAAACAGGAAATAGAACTGGAGGGACTACAGGAATACTTTTGGACTGACTCCAAGGTTGTCCTTGGCTACATTAATAATGATGCTAAGTGGTTTTTATGTATTCGTTACCAACCGTATTCAATTCAAGCACAGAGTGAAGTCATTGGCATTATGTTGCTTCAGAAGACAACCCGGCTATCATGCCTCTCGTGGGCTCACTGCAAAGAAAACACAAACCAAACTACTCCAGAGTGTAGGCCATTGGGACAGGCTGCTCGGTTGTCAGGGAAAGAGAGAGAGGTAGAGACATGCTTAACCAGCCCCTTTTATAACTTAAGGCCACACCTCCTAGAGGTGTAACAAAGCAGCTCTGATGATTGGAGTGACTGCTGTCACTCCAGGAAGAGGTCAACTGGAGGGAAACAAGAGAAAATATTAGAGGCCGTCACACCTCGTCTCATAAAGATGAGGAGCCAAAAGGTGCCTCAAGTACAAAAGGTAAACATTCACATATGCTATATACATAACAGTTCAGTAACCCCTTTGCACTACTCATTCCATCCACTCCAGCTCAGCAATTTTGGTACCTAGAAGAGGAGGAGGAAAAGAGGAGCACTTTAAAAGAATAAATGAACAGTAACCAGAAAGGACTTTTAAGGGGGGAACGCGTGTGAAAGAGCATCTGCTACATTTTCAGAGACTTTTATATGTCAAATGTCGAGGTTGAAGGGCTGAAGAAACAAACACCACGGCTTCAATCGCTGATTTAGATTTTGCAGAGGGTGTAAGAATGTCAGTGGGTTGTGGTCAGTATATACTACAAGAGCTGTACCTCCCCCACCCACATAAACCTCAAAATGGTGCAAGGCCCAAATAACGGCCAAGGCCTCTTTTTCTACAATGGAATAATTCAGCTGGTAAGAGTTATATTTTCTTGAAAAAAAGCTGACAGGGTGGTCAATACCATGCCTGTAGCTGAAAATGTTCATCCATGCGGGGAGCTACCAAGACAGGAGCAGAAGTGATGAAACCCTTGACATTTTCAAAAGCAAACTGACACTGGGGATTCCAGTCAAACTTTACCTTGGAACTTAATAAACTAGTCAGAGGGGCAACTACCATGAAGAAATTCCTGCAAAACCCTGGGTAGTACCCTACCATGCCGAGAAGGTACATCAACTCTTTCTTTGTGGTAGAAGAGGGAAAGTGATCGATTGCAAGGACTTTGGCACTATCTAGATGAACCTGTCCCAGGCCAACTACCTTCCACAAATATGTCACAGAACCCTGGACAAACTCACATTTGGCCAGATTTACAGTGAGGTAGGCCCACGTCAGTTGTTCAAACAAAGCCTGGATGTGATTGACATGCTCCTCCCAGCTCTCACTACACATGACAACCTCATCTAAGTACACTGCATACCCGTATAGCCCTGCCACTGCTTTATTCATTAGCCTTTGGAAATTAGCTGGGGCGTTTCGCAAACCGAAGGGCACTACAGTGTAAGAGTAGAGGCCAGAGGGTGTATAAATGAAGCAATGTCTCGGGCTCATTTTGACAGTGGCACTTGCCTGTAATCCTTTAGAAGATCAAACTTGCTTACAAATTTCGCTGTGCCCACCTGATCCACACAATCCTTCATATGAGGCAGGGGATAGGAGTTTGGCTTAGGGATGTTATTCACCTTGTGTAAATCTGCACAGGGTCTAAAAGTTTGGTCTGGCTTGCTCACTAAAACGCATGGATATGCCCAGCTCATACAGGAGGGCTCTACAATATTGTATTCCAACATATATTTCACCTCTGACTCTAGCTGGATGTGTTTTTCTTGTGAGACACGACAAAACCTCGGTCGAATTGGCTCAGCTTCCCCCACATCAGTATCATGTTCTGTTAGATGAGTTCGGGTGGGAGTGTCTGAAAACAGGGACAGAAATGACGAAATAAGGTTACACAATTCTCTCTTTTCAGTTTCAGGCAAATACATGTATCCAGGGTTTTTAATGACTCTGAAATTTTTAGTCTGCCTTGCATCACACTTTCATCTGGATCATTTACTGGCTCTTCACATTCCTTCCCTAGTTGTGGAGAGGACACAACACCCGCTGAAAATAGGGTTTTAGCAAGTTTGCATGACGTAACTGCATAGACTTCCGTCGGTCAGGGGTTGAAATCATGTAATTTAATTCTGAAACCTGTTGCACTACAGAATAAAGGCCTGACAACCTTGCCTGAAAAGGAGAACTCACCACTGGAAGAAGTGCTAAAATCTGATCCTCAGGGCTAAAAATGTGTACTTCAGCCTAGCGGTCATGTAAGCACTCCATTTTCCTCTGCACCTGGAGCAGGGAAAAAGTGGAGCAAGCAGTTCCTTTCACTTTCACCACCCAGATAAATCCTTAGGTCAGGGGTTTGACCTGGCGACCTTTCAATCATAAGCTTGCTCCTCTAGCCATTAGGCCATCACCACTCTAACCATTAAGGGCAATTGTATTTTTTTAGATGACAAAGAAAACTCCATTCAGAGCAGATCTCCCCATTTGGTCTTGAGTGAGTAGTTCTTATTTTATTATTTCTTATTTTACATAATCTGTAAAACAATGACTTTTGTATAAATGTATATCTAACATATAATGCAGCTGTATGATAATAATATGCTCCTAATGTGTCCCTAGACACTCCTGTTTTGGACTGTGACTTTGACCATATATCAGACAGTCAACTGCTTTCTGCCATTTGTGGTAAACATGATTTTGTTTAGCTAATAGAATTTTGTATTACAATCCCACAGAATGTATCTAGTGTAATGACATTTTCTCTTTTTTATGTTTCTGCAGGAAATTGGAGCCGAACATCGAGATGGGGCCTAAATGTAGGTTTTGATGGTAAATTAAATTTTTACTGTATGCTTCAAGTATGTGAGACTGTACATGGATCCTGCAAGATCTCAATTGCTGAAGGTTTAACAGAAATTCTGTTAGTTAACAACACTATCATTTTGAAATATGCTTAATGTGAAGTATGAAAATTTTATTTATTTCTTAATCGTTGCACTGCTCTCAAAAGATGAAGGGGAAGAAGACAGTTTTATCTAAATTAAAGATCCTGGTTAAGAATCTGATCAGCCTATATTGTGGAGTAAGTAAGACCTAGATATTCAATTGGCGGCCGCGGGCCGAGTCCGGTCTGTGGGGAGCTGTCTTGCAGCCCCCGACACCAAGAAGGACAAACTTTTTGCCCTCTCGGTGTGGTCCTTCTCAACCGGCGCCGAGAAGGCGAAAATTTGGGCCTTCTTGGCGTCAGTTGAGGTTTTACCTGGTTTTCATTATGTGTGAGAATTATGCACTTAATCTTCAATAAATTGGAACATCAATATTAAATAAAATAGATTCTCAACTCAGTTACCAATAAAATGAGATGTGCCTGCCTTAGATTACCTGAGTGGCACACAGAAGGTTGTATTTTCAGCACTACTTTTAAATTTTGAGCAAGTGATGCTGAGTATTGCAATATATGGCATTATATATCAGTCTAAGCCTGGCATTATTCTGTTTTTCTACCCAGCGTTTTGTTTTGTGTATTTGTCAATCTCTGTTGCTGGACTTTGCATTTCAGAAGGACTTTTAGGCCTCCTCTGATCTCATTTGCTATAAGCCTGGCATTATTTTCTGGTTTTATACACAGCATTTTGATGTTATAATGCACAAATCTAGATTTGTTATAATAAAGAAGCCTATGGTTAATATTTTGGTTGCCTACTTTACAACACCAAACTAGCTATGGATCAAAAAGGCTTGTCCTCAATGCTTAATATAACATATTATTTAAATAACAAAATCTTATTTTGAATGTGGTGCATTTTATCGTGGTGTGCTTTATTAAAAGTAGGTCAACATCAACTTCATTATGCTTGTATAATGCATGGTCACAAAATGACCTTTCTACAGTGCATTTAAAATAATATGTCTTTAGCTGAATATTATATTCAGCTTTTTAAATGACTCATATACTCTCAATCTTTTTTTCTGATGAGGTTTGGCCTTGTAGATAACCCCAGCCCAAAAAAAACCCCATGGCATATTTGTTCTTTTTTTTTTTGCCACAGTCATGTGGCCCCCGACATCAAGTCATTTTATAATTGTGGGCCCCTGCCTAATCTAGTTGAATACCCCTGAGCTAAAGGCTAAAATTTCTTTTCTCAGCACAGGGACAGAGGACCTACTTTTGCATATCAAATACTTAACTCTAGAAGTCTTGAGTGAGGAATATTTTCTCCATGATTAACAGATTATCAGTCACTCATTTTTGCTGACAGCCTAAGAAGTGTACCTCCTTAGGAAAAACTGCAGAAACTCCTCTCTCTCTCTGCACCAAGCATTTTCATTCGCTCACAAGTTTATGATAACTTTTAGTATTTTTGAAGAAAAGAACATAAGGATAAGAAAACCAAAATGGCTCGTGCAGAGAGAGGAGTTTCTGTAGTTTTTGGCAAAGCCATATTTATTCCAGCCGGAGTACACCTACGTTTAGAGTAACCGTAGACAGAGCATTTACCCAGTTCTGTTGGATTTAGCAGCTTTCTTGCTGAAATAAAAGTGTTTGGAAGTATTTAGCATACGACACGATAAAGAGGACTTGGATTGCACCACATGAAGCTGCTGAGAGTTTTGGATAGACGTTTTGATGCTTTCAAATTGTTCCTCCAGAGGCTGCCAGCAAAAGTGACAGGCCAACATTTTTGGAATGATTTGTTAAGAGAGTAGAGGAATGCAGGAGGGGGAAAAAAAAATTAATTTAAGACGTCTAAGGGTTAGTTACTGATATACACAAAATAATTTTGTGGTGAGGTATTATGTTAAAGATGGCAGTGTCTACCATGATTTCTGCACTCCTCTGGCAAATTTTGCTTAACAATATTTTTGCACGGTTGGACCAATGTTACATAAAATCTGTATGTAACTACATTTTCCCACAAAAAAAGACTACAAGTCCTGCAAATAGATGTAAAAATATCTCTCACCTTGTTATAACTGGGAACCTTCAGACCCTCCGTGCGCGTAGCCCCCTTTAGATTTCATCTGGGCCTGAACAAGATCAACCTGCAAACATGAAGGTGTAAATGTTAGTTGACTGAAAACATCTGTTTGTTATAATCACTTGGTTGTATATTTCTGTTAAGAGGACACAAAACCTACTGATGCCAATCCAAGGCTCATTTCCCCCGAGCCTACGTGTGTGGTGTGAACAAAGTTTGTCGGCTCCCCGATCATGGAACGATCGATCCGTCGCCGCCGTTTCTGAAGACAAGTACCACAGATATAAAGATTTTCTTTCGACATCAAGACACAGGGCTCATCATCCTTATGCAAGTATCACTAATCAGACAGGACAGAGGTCAACACCAGCCAGTAAGGAGACTGTTCAATTCTCTCCTGTTTACCGTCTGTGAAACTAAATCTGAGACAGAGGCTGACATGTCTATCTTATCTGTACTAGCAGACAGACCGACTGACTATAATGAGGCACAACTACTGGCTGTTACAGCCACAGTAAGAAACCCAACTGAATCTAAGTGTCGTGTCAGACAGAGGGATGTGGTTAGCTGGAGGCACTGCCACTTTCTTTAATCTGCACTTAACATAGGAAGTGATAAATATTTTGTCAGGGACAAGATAACTACAGTGTTTTTAATAAAACTATATCTTAGAATGTGAATATTCACTTCTCTGAGGAAAAGTTTGAGGAAATGGAAGAAATATGGACCTATACACTGCATTACACCAGAGAATACTGTTCTGATTGTTAGCCTATACTCTATCTAAAACACATTTCAAACCATCTACACTTTAAGCCAGGCAGCTAAAACAAATATGTACATGTATGAAATGAAACGAGTCAATCGATTTGTCTTCCTTGTTGATTTCATACTCACAGGCTGTGGCTGCTCTGCAATGCAGCAGCTGAAGCAAACCCAGAACTCAGTCATTCTGAGGCTGTTGAAGAAGCCGCAGAAGTTTCCCTTCTCAGCTCAGACTTCTCTCTGCGTCTTTCTTCCTGTTCAGTGTTACGAGCACCACAAACACACGGCGGAAACTGATGACAGACGCAGACAACTTGTTTCTTCTGGGGAAACTGCCGGCCCACAACTGTTCTCCTGACACAAGGAAGGACACTTCTGTTGACACGTGAAAGATAAAGAAAAATGTAATCAATTTTTTTTAAGCAGCCATGGCTGTGCCGATCATGCTCCTGCCTTTACTCAAGCAGGTCTCTTTTCTCCTCTAGCAAGACCTGCAGCTACAAAGACTGCAAACATTCTGACCTACTTCTAATAAAAAGTACCTCTATTTCCTACTGCCACCTACTGCTGTTACCTTATTTACAGTATGCATGTGAGGTACTCACTTCCTCATGCAGAGTCATTAATTTGTACAATGTAAAAACAGATCTTGAGAAATATGTCGATCAAATGCAAACATTCGTGCTCAGTAGTATAATGAATCTTTAGTTGAATCTCACAATGAAAGAAATTGGGTCACTGTGTTCTGTTTGCTTTTAAGAGGGAAAAGGAGCAGTCACCTCCCATAAAACAAAGCTTTGAGGGATGTTTCACTTTCCTTTTTGTAAGGTATCACTTGAGATAAACAACAAAACACTTGCTTATTGGGTTTTCATGGTCACCGAGCAGCAGATGTCTCAGAGTACATCATGCGGTTATTAACACCTCCGCCTCGCTAAGTTTCCCACTTCTAATTAATGCCTCCCTAGAGCTGAAATAATCTTGAGGCATGTTCCATTAAAAGGACGACAAGCAATGAGCGCAAGTGTAAGTTTATAAGTGTAGAGCATCATCTGACAACATGGCTGAAAATGCCTCTAATGTCACTGCTTAACATTGTAAGTTAAACCACTGCTTAAAATCCCATATGATGGGTAAGAAACAAATGCATTAAGGGGAACAGGATTTCAAAATGGCGACTTAAGATGAGAATTTCTTAAAGAAATGTACATTATGTGCTGCTGGAGAGACAGAGGACACAATGAGAAGATCAGAAGAAAAGTCGAGTAAATTCATAGCATATACAGGCCACTCTGAAACAAAAGCATTGCAGTTAAAATTTTTTTTAACTATTTGAAACTTTTTTTTAAATATGGAAGACTAGCGGAGAGATCTGTCATTGTGAGACGTGTCATGTCAGTTAGTATAGTGGTTTTGCTGTGTATAATTTACTTGAAAACGTCAGAAAAACAGGATGAGGCTTTTTCCAGCCATAATTGCCGTCAGACAGGCGGATCAAATGAACTGGTAAAGGCAAAAAAGCTCGCTGACAAAGTATATTTCCTGTCATTTCTCACGCCTAACTGTGCTGTCCATCCATACAGATGACGATATAACGCTAATCAGAAACCAGAGGCAAAGTGACAGAGGGGCTTAATGTTGATCTTCATGACTGCAAAAGTTTTTATAAAAATTATCTCCTCCGTTTTGATGCCGGATCACTCGAACGCAACGTTAATCGGTATTTACAAACAAGTCAACGTTATGTAACTTCGCAGCGCTGCGGCAAAGACTCGTTTCTTCTCACGGCGAGTCCGGGCTAAAATTACAGCTTGGGGCGGTCGGCTGAGTTTGTTAATGACATTTCAGCTCCTCAGACGTGAGTTTATTGAACTGCTTTAGTGGAGCGGGGTCGCTTCTCCGAGGAAGCAGTGTTAGCATTGTAAGCTAGCAGCTAGCACTCACTAGCTCGCTACTGACATCAAGTCCGTGGTTTTTTTCACTGACAGCTAAGTTAGCTAATCAGGCTAACTGAGCCGTATTCTCAAAGTGTGGCTTCAATGCTCCGCAAAAATGAAACGCAGAACAAACAGGTGTTCGCGTAACCGTTTACAGTCTACATAGTAAATGTATTTCGACTAGTAATTGTGATTTTAAAAGAATAAACTTACCAAATGGCGGCCGGTTTGTCAGAGTGAAGACGAGCGATCGACTGAACGCTAAAGAATGCAAAAAACCAGGAACTGAGCTAGCTCATTACGTCACCCAACTTCCGCTTCAGAGTGCGACTGCTACCGCGTTGACCCACGTTTTTACGTTTCGTACAGGAGATACAACGACAGCGTTGATTAAAGTTGTTTTTTAAGCCCTCAGGATGAGGCCGCTCACGGACGAAGAGACGAAAACGATGTTTGAGAAGCTGTCGAAATAGTAGGTGAACTAACAAGACGTGTCGCTTTCCTGCGTAGATTCAAACCATACCGAATGTGTTAGCATCCATGTGGTGTTTGTGGTTGAGCCATGTCTTTTCTCCCACAACAGCATCGGTGAAAACATTAAACTTCTAGTGGACCGACCGGACGGCGCTTACTGTTTCAGGCTTCACAATGACCGTGTGTACTACATGAGGTAATCCAGGATAAATTAATATGCATGTTTTACTATTTATCCCATATTTCCAGTTTGACAAAATCACATGTCGCCGCTTCTGTCCACAGTGAGAAAATTCTTAAACTGGCCACAAACATATCCCGGGACAAGCTCGTGTCAGTGGGAACATGTTTTGGAAAGTTCACCAAAACCAGCAAGTTCCGCCTGCACATCACAGCTCTGGATTTCCTGGCGCCCTATGCAAAGGTGACAGAGGAAGAATCTCAGTAATTTGCATATTTATTTCCTTCATTTGCATCCTTTCCTCTTTCCTAAAGTGATCTGTCCTTTTCTGAAGAGCCTCGATTTGAATTAATGTCAACAGAAGGTTCATCTGACATAAGTCTCGGGCGAATTGCAGGAAGCACTGTGGAGTAACTTTAGTTTACTTTAGTTTTTTGTTTGTTTGGGTTTTTTTTTTTAAAGATTTTTGGGGGCTTTTTGTGCCTTTATTTCTTGGATAGGACAGCTGATGAGCAGACAGGAAACGGGGGGGGGGGGGTGACACGCATC
>JAQFJA010000001.1:6626347-6637957 GCA_029874485.1 Naso brachycentron
TGTTGGGGGGATTCACTTTTTTTTTTCTTTTTTCATCAAATCGCATTTTTTGCCTACTCCTGCAGTTTTCGCAACTTTTTGTAATTTTAGCAAATTCCTGCAATTTCTCCGCATAAAATCACATAAAAAACCCCACATGTTCCATCGTATTTTTTAAGAAAAGCCACCGCATTTTTCTGGAGGGACTGATTACATAGTCAACAACTGTCAGAATCACATGCTTTTACATTTTCAAAGGTCTGGATTGCTGGTTGGCTTGGAGGAGGCAGAGGGCAGTATGTTGTGTCTTTACGACTTGGGACTGTCACGGGTGGTCAAAGCTGTGGTCATACCAGGCAGGGTGAGTTGCCATTTTTAGAATTTGCAGACAGTTTTCTGAAACACCATATGACTGAGTCAGTTTTCACTTATTACAAGTGTATCAAAATTGGCAGCCTGTCCTTTCTTTCAAAACTTAAACATTGCCTGTCTTACTTTTCTCCCATCCGTCTATGTTGTCTAGATTACCGCGATTGAGCCTTTAGTGAGTTATGGTGGAGCGAGCACTTCAACCCAGCATCTTCACCAGAGTCTTCGCTGGTTCTTCGGCATTGCTGCTGTGGTAACAGATGTCGGCCATGTTCTTCTTGTGGACCTCTGTCTTGATGATCTGTCCTGCAGTCAGAGTGAACTGGAGGCTTCAGGTGAGGAGCTTGCAGGAGGAAACATTTGGTTTACAGGTGTTTGAATGCTTATGTGCACTGTGTTTCCAACAGAATGACAATTGTGGTTTGGACGAGCATTATATATTTGTCTATTGAGAATATTTGGAATAAATTACCCTGTGTCTACCTGGTTACTTTTTATTTCACCATTTCAATTCTACTCAGATCTCCAACCTGGGTTGTGTTTCCTCACAAACCTTAATAAGCTCATCTTACTTTTCTTTTTTTCTCTGTTATCGAAAAACCATCTCTCTTTTTGTCTTTCCTTCCTGTTTCCAGACCTGCAGGTAGTCACCAAATCTCCTGCAGAGATCCCCAGACTGAGAGAAATCAGTACTAGAGAGGGCAGACATCTTTGTCTCCAGCTGAATGGACCCACTGGAGTTGGAGCCACAGCTCTTCAGTACATCTCCAGGACCAACCAGCTGGCAGTGGGATTTTCTGATGGATACTTACAGCTGTGGAACATGAAGGCACTAAAGAAAGAGTAAGTCTTTGTATTTCTTCTAACTTCCATTTTTTTTAAAACTGGGAATGATTGGTGAGTTTTAGTCTTGGGTAGACTTTCATTCCAGACCTGGTTACAGACTGACGAGAAGAAAGGCTAACATCATGAGCTGTTAAATAATCACAAAAATCCTGTTGTACTGTGTTGTGTTTGAGATTCTAACCCGCCGTGCATCATGAAAAGAGGCTATTCGATGTTGTTTGTTTGAAATAACATCACATTATCATCAAGTAGATATGAGGGACGGCTGAGCTAATGCTTACCGCTAATGGGTAGGGTGGGGCTGATGGGGACGCTGTCGGGCACAGCCGATGGTCTCAGCCCCCACCATCGTAACATCGTGATGGTCTGCCTGTCTGTCTGTGTCACCTTTCACCTTGGACATCGTGATGGTTCAAATTGGTAGACATCGTCCCAGGCTACTGATGGGGCTCTGGCCTCTGTTGCTGCCCGAAAAGGAGGCTCCAGGCCCGGCCATAGCTAGTGCGAACGAATGGCTCAGCTAACATCACCAGTTGTTCAGTAATCACATAAATGTTGTTGTATTGCGTTGTGATTGAGATTCTGACCCACCATGTATCAAGGAAAGAGAAAATAAGACGTTTTTTGCTGTGTTGTGTTTTACCCGAGGCTGTGTGAGACTCGGCTTGGTAAGCACTCAGTGGCTTTACATAGCTGAGTGTCAGGCCAACACTGCACAGAGCGGTAGGAAGACTCCTACCAAAGGCTCCTGTTCTTCCCTACATGTAGTAATCACAAAAACCAGTACTTGCTGGGTCACCAGTGTTGTTATCTGTCGCATTGAATTATTTCTTTTATTTGATATTGCATAGTTTGCAATAACGAGGGGTTTTTGGTCCGCTAGAATCTGAAATTCCTCTCAAAGCAAACATGGCGCCGGGTGGAGTTCCAGGGGATGGGGAGTTGTGGCTGACATGCAGGTTTGTTGTGGTGTAAAAGCTGGTACTGTCCTGCGACCACTAGTGGTGAATCGATTTTGTATATAGCTCTTTCAATCATCAGTAGTGGTTCGATATACAGTGGAAAGTGAGGGGAAAAAAGTAATTACATCAGTCTGTACTTGCCCTGAATTCATTTGCATCTGCTGGTGGGTTCATCACGTCAGTGTATGTGTAAAAATGTTTGGGGGGGGGCTTTCGTACACAGATACCACTCCCAGTTAGAAGGTGGCAGGGTGCCTGTGCATGCGTTCACCTTCCAGGAGCCAGAAAATGATCCCAGGAACTGTTGCTACCTCTGGGCTGTCCAGTCTTCTCAGGACCTGTAAGATCTGCAACACAAAAATCATTTTTTTTGTTTGTAAGTTGTTTGCTCTTCAAGTGCTTATTTTTCCTCTAACTCTTCCCACTCACACAGTGAGGGAGATCTCGTCAGCCTCCACCTGCTTCAGCTGGCCTTCAGTGAAAGGAAGTGTCTCGCTTCCGGGAAGATCCTCTATGAGGTCTGTGAATGCAGGATTACAATAATATTTACCCTCCACTCTGTTTTAATATTTACAAAGTGGGCTCTGTGTTAGTCCCAGGAAGTCTAGTGTTGGTTTATTCTCTTCCCTCTTTAATTCTGCGTCACCCAGGGTCTGGAGTACTGTGAGGAGCGTTACAGTCAGGAGTTAAGCAGCACAGCTTTTCCTCTCAGGGCCCAGGCCACCAACACCCGCCTGCTGAGTTGCCAGACCATAGAGAAGTTCAGACCCCATCCTGACAGGGATGACAGCGTGAACGAAGGTAAGCATTTTCCCCCCCTGAGATTACCTGTGGAAGATGGAGTATGTAGGGAACAGGTACTACCAGCATTTTAGCATTTCCAGTCAGATTTCAAATTGCTAGCATGAAGAACAGTGGAATCTTCAGGTGTCTGCAAAAGCACCGTGCTCCCACAGATGGATTTCAAACGCCAAGGGCAAAGGTTCTTGTGTGCGCTCAAACACAGAAACAAAGCTCTGTCAAAGACCTTACGATTAAGCCACCTATAACTACAGAACCTTCAGAGATTGCACATTTTTTAATGTTTTTATCTGAAGATGAATTAGGAATGTTGCCAAAAAGAGACCCAGATCGCTCCTTCTATGCAAATTACCAACAAGGGTACAGTATGTAAAATTCTAATTAATATATTTCATTCAAATGCTAAAGATGTCTTTAGACAGTATTTTTAAAGAGACACTCGTCTACTCATGTAGAATGGTAAACCAAACTCAAAAACATGTCTGTTCAGCTCTTACTACCCCCATTTTGATGTCAGGTTTAGCTAATCTGACAAATTACAGACTGACTTCGAAGTAAAGTTTGTTGTACAACAACTAAAGGCTCTTTTTCTCTCTTATTTCTTTCCTGACTTTGTTTTCTTTATCTCTTCTCTCGTACTTCCTCTCATTTTCAGCTGCATCTCCAGACACCAGCGTGTCTATCTTCAGCTGGCAAGTGAAGGCCTACGGTCAGGGAACACCTTCTACCTGCATCGGGGTTTTTGACATCAACCGTTGGTACCACGCTCAAATGCCAGACTCTTTAAGGTACCGCGGAGACTGATTTTACAACTGTTTAAGAATATTACTGGGTTCTTAATTAGAGAAGAAATACAGCACTTCCCAGTCGTATAACTGACTGTGTATTTTCATCATATGTTTTCAGAATTTAAATATTACTTTAAATATTATTAAATATTACTTCCCGGGATTAAGGTTGTACAGTTGGTTAGTTAAAATGTGTTCAATACTTTATGAATTTATCATGGATGAAATTTAGTTTACTGTGATTATTTAATTTAATCTAATCTAATTTTATTCTTACCAATGAATGACCACCTGTTTGACAGTGTGCTCCATAAAGTAAAAATAAACAGAAATTAGACATTTTGAGCACTAATGAAACTTTCTCAAAAGTTTAATTTCTCTGATTTAATTATTGGGTCACTTAAAAAAATAATTGCTCAAACAGGAATAATAGGCACCCAGTATGGGTGATGTTGTTAATCGTTAAGTCTTAATTGTTGGTGCTTTGAGGAAAAAAAAAAAAAAGCACTTGTGCAGGAAATAAAATCCTCGTTGTATTCTCTTTCCTTGTGGCGATTGCAGTGATTGTTGGATTTACTGTGACACTGCATTTCACTTGCATTTGTGTGCTGTTGTTGTTGTCAGAACGGGGGAGTCGCTGCAAAATTGTCCCTACCTGGCAGTTTGGTCTCTGGACCCTGTGGTGCAGATGGTGTCTTCACACGTCCTCCTCGACGTGGTGGTGCACGACCGCAGCCTGAGCAGAGGCCTGCCCTACACCTGCCCCCCACCCGAACAGTACTTTAACCCCACCACATATAACTTCGGTAGGTATCGACACTGTGTGCCACTATATAATAACCAAATTGTTGTAATTTTAATTAGCCAGTTTTATCCCTGTGTATTGCTGTTGCCTGTTTGCATTGCTCAGGAATGTGTTCATGCAGACATGCCCGGGCTTGTGGTTGAAATATGATTTTACAAAATAGGTTGATTGTTGACTTTTTTTTCCCTTTCATATAACAGATGCTACCTGCTTGCTCAACTCTGGAATTGTGCACTTAACCTGCTCTGGGTATCAGAAAGAGGCAAGTGTCTTAATTTTTCTACCAAACAAACACACTCACCCCAACATTTCTTCATGGCATTAAATCTAAATGAACTTTGAAAGTAGTTAATATGTGAGTGTCTGTATGTCTCAAGGACGTCACACTCTTTTAATGTCAGTTCACCTGAGTTTTCTTCTGCTATATTTTAGCCTTTTCTTGCTGTTTTGTGTTTGAATGAGCATTAGATTATATGATGATTATCCTGAAAGCTACACAATATTTACTGTGTTGGTAGGATTTAAATATGTGAATATGATTTAAATGGAAATTAGGCTTCTTTTACACTTGACCAACACCTCCATATTTTATTTAAAACCAGACCCTGAGCTTTCTAAAGAAAGCTGCTCCTTGTTCCAGTGAAATCATCTCCACCAGCTATTCTCGCTGCCTCATGTCTGGTTTACTCTCATCTCGCCTGGCTGATGTCCAGCCTTCCAGCCTCTCTCAGGTACACACACACACACACACACACACATTTGCTGTGAACCACTTGTTCTCACAGACCCACAAAGCCACTGTTTTTGATGCTTTTGTTTTCTTTCTGTTAGCTCACATTAAAGACAATCTATCATGTGTTACAAAAAAAATTGCACAGTTATTTTAAATATTTATTCCGAAGCCTTGATAATAATTTGTACATGTACCTCGATGTCTTCAGGAGGAGCAGCTGGATGCCATCTTGTCCACAGCCGTGGAGACCAGCTCCTTGGGACTGATCACTGGCTGCATCAAGCAGTGGACGGCAGAAGGTGAGGACTCATACTTGGACTAACTGTCAAACTGCTGGCACAAACCAATTGCTCCCAAGACAGCAAGTAGCTGTGAAGATTCTCAGTGTCACTCCCTGATGAATGTTGAGTTTATTTCACACATGCATGCAAATAGTACTTAAACGCTTTCCTAAAGCCCTCTGAAAAACATGCTGCAAGCCCTGCAATCAACTCTAATGTTTGTTTTTCTGTCTGTCCTCAACAGAACAACCAGGTTCTGCGCTGAACCTACGCTACATCCTGGATTGGGCCTGGAACAAAGTAGTCCAAACCAAAGAGGAACTGGATGGCATCTGTATGTTTTATTGTTGGCCGATGATAACTCAGAATTTTACAGTATATTATTATATAACACTAGCAATGTTAGGAAATATCTACGTTGACTAATACATATTGTAATACATATTGTATTGTTTGTGTTTCAATACATTTATGTTGTTTATGTGTTCCTCTTGTGTGTTTGTTTCCCAGGTGCTCCGCTGTTTGACAGCTCATCCAACTTCACCGACCCTCAGACCTTGCAGCTGCTGCAGCACAGCCAGAGACTGCTCAGTAACCTCAGTACCATCTTCCACTGTCTGCTCAGTGAAGCTCAGGAGCTTACACAAAAAGGTGTGGCATGCACACAGATACAGCCACATGATGAAGTGTTATGTTTCCCAAACACTGATTTAATTCCCCTTCCTTCTAAACTGTAAAGAAACTCTCTTACCAGAGGGTTTTTTCCCCCTCCAGTAAAATGACAGTATCATGCAAACCCAACATCTTTGTGGTTTCTTTCACTTTGAGCTATAAATCGTTGTCCTTTAACCAGCATATCAAGCATCCAACGAGCCTTTGTGATGTTGTTTTGATCCATTTTGGAGCTTTTGATACTTATTGTTCTGGTTCATTGTTTAGGCTTGGTGGGTCTGATGAACAAGAACATGGTGTCCAGTCTGATCTCCAAGTATGCTCAGGTGGTGCTCTGGTTCTGTCGTACCGGTCTACTGCCTGAAGGATCAGGTAATGTGTTGCTGACATAAACATGATCTTTGAAACCTTACAAGCAGTTTCACTGTCAGTGAGTAAGCTAATTGGAAGCATGCTGAATGTCTGTAGGTCACTGACCTGGGTGACCTCAACATATTTTTGAACTAGAAGCGTTTTGCCGTGACTTTAAACAGTGTAGCCAGTGAAAAGTCTGGACACTGATAAGAACTGCTTCTGTAAGCATTTATTTTATTTTATTTTTCTGTTGACTGCACTTTCCACCAGACGACGACGCTCTCCAAATCTCCAGACCTTTCTACACTCACTCTGTCATCGGCAACTATTACACTATCCGCAGAGAGGAGCTCACTAGGCTGGCTAAGTGAGTTGATGTTGCTTAAAAGCATTTAAATCCTCCATGTATTACAAATCTGTGGCTAATAGTAACTAATATTTTCACCTCTTGATCTTTAACTGAGTCTAAAAGATGTTAAAATAATAGATTCCCATCAAAGTCCTCCCTTTTTCTTGAAGATGATGCTCTAACTTCATCTAAAAGTGACACTCTGCTGTTGTCCTCTAAGGGGAAAATGGTGTGCAGACTGCCTGATGATTGACGGTTTGGTGGGACAGTGTGGTGAACGCTTGACCAACCTGTGGAAAAGGGATGATGGTGGGACAGGACAGTACCCACCACCTACATTGCATGTAAGGATTAAAGTTATTTATTTTTAATTTCATTTATTTTATGTGCTCTAATCTGTGTCAGATTAGATTTGCACCATTGATGGTATAAAGCTGGATGATGTGACGACTCCTCAAATGTAGTCTCACATAGCTAGCCTTATCTCCACAGTCCTGCGGTGCTGGAGAAAAGTCTGGCTACCCATTATCATTCTGCTACAGAGAAAGAAAAAAAAAAAAAACACAACGTGTGGGCTTGTGTGTATTTCTTTAAAGCTGTAACAAATGTCTCAGGCAGTGCTAAGCACAAGATGTAGCGTCGGTGGTCTTGCAAAATGATAACGCACACAGAGTGAAAGGGGAGAATGGTGACTTACATAGTCGCCCAGTAGCAGGCTTTTGCCCACAGCCTACGTTTGTCGAGTCAGATTATCTCAAAAGTGAAGCCAAAATATCTTAATCACCCCCTGGTGGCTAAAGTGAAGGTCATAAATCCCACCACTCCATGTAAGCAGATGGGATATGGGCCAAACTAAATAATTGTAGTAAACGTTAAATAAATCTTTCCCAAAGATGATTTCTAGCATTCTGGATAGTACCTATTACTCTAATGTATGCACAAGTGTTCTTTATTTTTTTTGGATAAGTTTGGTATAGTTAGTTATTTGATGGTATAATAAGAGGTTATAAGTCATGGGTGACAGCTTACCGTACACGGTGAATGAGTCAGGCGGTTGTGTGGGTGGAACCTCGCTGCTTCAGGATCATCAGCTGATCACTGCTGAGCAGACTCTGGCTCCAAAAGACGTCAGCAGTTCAAGTTGGTAGTATTGTGGCTTGATTTTTGTGAAGTGGGAGGAATTGAAGGCACGTTGTCAATCTTTATATTCAGTCAGTGGTTTGCACCTTTGGCTCCTCAATATGTGAAAAATTGATTTTATATCTTTCCATCCACAGGCCTTGTTGGACATTTATCTACTGGACAACATTGATGAAGCTGTCAAACACGCAATTGTATCTTTTTAACTAATAATACCTGATTGACACATATGTTAATGTCAGCATTGGCCAGTGTTAGTATTATTTTTGAATTAAAGAATAACCTCTTCAGCTTGTTATTTGCTTCTACAAAGTGCTTCTCTCTGACTACGAACATGTAGTTACAGTCTTTAATGGTCGTTCATTCCTATCGCAATCAAGTAAATCTCACGATCTTATGGTGAAAGAAAATCTTGAATTCCCATAATGATAGACTGACTTAAGCCTACTGCATGTATGAACCTTGACCTGCTGTCCCAGGTGATATACCTGTTGCTGGATGTCATGTATTCCTTCCCCAATAAGGAGGGAGCATCAGTCGAGTCTTTTCCCACAGCTTTCGCCATCCCTATCGGGCTGGTGAAGTTAGTACAAGGCCTCTGGCTGCTGGACCATCATGACCACCAGGTACACAAGATTTACTGAGTTCATACTGTATTTGTACAGGTGAGAAATGCAATGCAAAATAGCTGTTTTGTATTTATGGAAATATATATTTGCATATTGAACACATTTGCAGTGTAAACATTGTAATGTGATTTTTATATACAGCTATAACGACCTCTTGTGACTTCTTATTTTTCTTATTCTGTTCATGTCAGAGTTCATTCGAGCTGCTCCTGCATCCGTCTGCCTCTCAGTGTCAGTTTGAGTGGCAGCATGAGCGTGTCCTGCAAGCATTGATGTGCCAGGGCCAACACTCAGTGGCGCTGCGATACTTCCATGTTACAAAGCCGCCAATTTCCTCCACCCCCCAGGCCAAACTCTGCCTGTCTGTTCTGCTGCACAACAAGTAAGCAGACCAAAGGCTTTGGTGACTTGTAATATAAATGTATAACTTGTTGAACAGAGTTTTGTGGTTTTGTGACACATGGAAAGGAAAGTGATTGTTTTAGGAGACAAGCATGATGGCAGCCTTTGATTGGTTAACTTTCACATGTATTTATTTGACCTTTGTATTGTTATATTATTACCTATTATCACCTTCCAGGTGTCTCGTAGAGGCATGGTCTTTACTTCGGCAGCACTCCAGTCGCCTCAACATGGGTGAGCTGCTGGGCTTCCTGTATGAGAGCTGTCAGGAGCTGGGCCTCATCAAAGAGCTGCTCAAGCTGCCCCTTGGTCTCAACGAACAGGTAACAGAGAGATGAGTGAATGCAGACTCACACTGTTGGATATTGATACTTGTGCTACTTTCTTTCAGTATTTTTATCTTTTTTTTTTTTTTTTTTTTGCTGCATTTTGTTTCAGCCTATAATTCTGCTTGATTTATATCTCTTGTGCTGTTGAATTACTTAGTTGATGCCTTAAGCTCATGGTCCTTGGATTGGTGTTTCAGGAATGTTTGGAGAAGTTTCTCCAGGGCACAGGAGGTCTCCAGAACAGAGAACTTCTGATGGTTCATTACCTTCAGCAAGCCAACTACATTCCAGCCCTGCAGCTAAACCAGAGCCTCAAGATGAACCTGGTGGTATGTGTGACACACATACAGAGTATAACACTAGTTACCATAGCTGTATTTTGAACTTGGAACCAAAATGCTCAAATATGAGAATTCTGTCACTGTGCAGCTGTATTGAGCGAAGATACATGAATCCCTTTAGATTTATAACCACTTTGTCTCACACCTTTTATTCCTAGAATGAGCGAGACCCAAAGCTTAAAGAACGGTCCAACACCAGGAACTCTATCTTGGATCAGTATGGCAAAATTTTGCCCAAAGTCCAGAGGAAACTGGCGATGGAGAGAATCAAGCCCTACCAACATCCCAACACCATCCACAGAGAAGGTAAAGATGTGCTCAAGTTGCATTTATGCATTTCCAATTCAGCCCAGTGATAACATGTTTTTCACAGCGATAAAAAGTCTAATAAATGTCCAGACTTCTCAAATTACCCTTTTATAAATCACTTCATCATTACGTTCCAAAGTACAAACACTATTAAACAATGCTTAATTTTTTCATTCTGTATTCCAGTTTCTCGGCCACAACCGCTGTCAACCATTACCAAGCGCTGTGCCAGTGAGAAGGTGATGTCGAGGGCCGGCTTCTTTAACAATGTTCTGACCAAGATTGAGGAGGTGTGGTTAGGAAAAGTAGCTACACCACAGTCCTCCCCAGCGACTAGGTAATAAGAAAATACCTAAATGTGTATTATTTTGATCAGTTTTAAAATATTTGTTCACATTTTAACCTTTTGCAATTTGTTCCTGCCAGCCCCAGGACAGCTGAGGCTCAGAGCCCCAAGCCCTCCTCTTTGGCGCTCGCTGACCCGTTCCTGGGAACCCCGATCACCATGACCTCCAAACGAAAGTCAAGGTAGTCTCATAAGTTCAGAAGTATTACATTCACTGAATAAAAAAGAGAGAGAGAAAAGATCAGGATCTTGCGATTACAAGATCACCTGATCACGTACGTATGAGATCAGGTGTCATATTTATTTTTTATTCAGTGAATGCGATGTGCTTCCGTTCATAACAGCTCCATGTTGGCCTAGTGAAGCAGAGTAGACATATTTGTGTGAACTTTTTTTTTTTAAACTCAAATTCTTACAATATTGGCACCTTCCTCTTTAGAAAAAGTTCAGGCATTGGTAGCATGCTGTTCACTCTTCAGTATTTGAATGCAAGCATTTTTTTTTCTTTTATTTCAAAAAGTAACATGTGCACGCATGACTGTTTTGTTGAGACAGCATCTTAAAGTTTGGTTTTTGTGTTTCTTCCTCATCTTCGTCATGATGCAGGTTGATGGACTTGGTGGTTCACCCCTCCTGTCAGACCCCTCGCCCTCTTCTCAGCCCCCCCAGACCTCTCAGCTCTTGGGTCTCTCCAAAGAGCACCAGCAAGGCCCCTGAGCGCAGTTTGCTGCAAACGCCGCAGGTTGTCAAGGTGAATATTTTAATTTGTTTTGATGCAGTTAAAAATGTTAATAGTTTGCTGATGCTTAATCCATGAACCTAAAGCTGGTATTCTAAATAATTGGGGATCTTAATGAAGTCGTAAATCCTTTCATGATGTCCAAAGAACCAAATTTGCATACATATAATTACAAATCCTGTTTGAATGCAATTTATTTCTTGAGAAGGGAGTTTATATTTCTGGAACATTTTGATGTTTTGTTTCTTCTTTCTCTCTCAGCGAGCTCGGGCCTTGGCTGCTTCTGGCCCAGTGTTCCCAGCCTTCACTCCTCAGTCCATCCTGCGCAGCAGCCTCAGGCCAACGCCGGTAGCCACACCTTCTGCTTCTCCAGGACGCTCCATCACCCCCCCACTTCGCAGCAAAGAGAGCCGGATTACCTTCATTGAAGAGACAG
>JAQFJA010000001.1:6658406-6669830 GCA_029874485.1 Naso brachycentron
AACCATCATCGATAATGACTCATTTTCAAACCACTGCAATTCACTCAGAAGCTGTATCACACAGAGACACCAGAAAAAATCTTCCTATTGTCTCATTGTGCTGGATGTCTATTAATGATCACAGACCTGGGTGAACTAACAAGAATGACATAATTAACAGCTGAAAAGGAAAAATAAATCAATGATTGTGTTAACACGGCATCGTAATGTTCTGTTCAGAGGTAAAAGCACAACGGTAAATGTTTGCAAGCAGTCACGAATCGTACAGAGTACAGACAGTTGCTGTAGGTCCAAAAAAAGATCAGCGTGGGCACATTTACAGGAGGAGAGGCAAAGGCAGATGTGAGGCAGATTAGTCATCAGATAGGACCGAAAATCTATGTACAGCAGAAATGCAGGTGGACATGTTTGCAGTTGGGAGTTGGTCGTGAGAAACTTAAAACAGGGGTGGAAAGACAGACGTAATCAGACAGACAGGAGGACAGAGGCAGCAGTGAACAGCCAGAGAGCGAGCAAAGTACATTTGAACTAAAGAGGTAGACTGGAAAAACACAAAGCCGACTGCAGGACGGACTGACTGTTTTTGTATGATTTAGGCTTTTTTCAGGGGCTAATTTTAGACTCCAAAGCAGTAACTTGGGATGGCTGGTGCAACTGGGAACTAAAACTGTGTCCCAGCTAATTTTTGGGTCAGTGGTTTAGGTTATAAATGTTGGGCAAGTAGTGGCTATAGTTCAGGAAAGAGCAAGTTTCCAGGAAATTAATGCAAGTCTATTTAGTTTCCCCCAAAGTGACTGAAGGAAGCTTTTGTGTGTGTTAGAAGGCAGAAACAACTAAAGTCTGTCTGAAGAAATTCGGATTCTTAAGAAATAAGCTCCACTATTTCCACAAAAATGATTTGACTCATTATATTGACTATGTTGTTTTACAACAAGCACCAAATAATGTACGTTTGTGCGCGTGTGCAGGTACGGAGAAGGCTGAGGGCACAGGTGAGGTAGGTTAATTGGGTTTTCAGGGAACAAAACACACACTATAGAGAAAAACCATTTACAACACACACTTCCTGTAACATTCACTTTAAACGTAAAATAACAGCTGAAAATGAAGCAAAGCGCAATTAGCACAAAATGAAACATTTTTCCACAGTTTCACTGCCAAATGACTGCACCTCTTTGGGTATGTTTAAGTCCTATAGCTGAGAAACACAACAAACGAACATGAGCAAAGAGCATGTACAGAGCAGTGTAGGTACATATCAAGTAGTTTGGTGACATTTACAATTTAAAAAAAAGCACTTCCTCTAAAAAAAAAAAAGAAAAACAATCATTCAGCCTCTTTTGGAAGAGAAGCACTGTTACTGGTTTACACTTTCAAATTGCACTCCACTCTATGCAGCCACAAGGCTTGAATGCAGTGATGGACGTGTAACTGATTTTGGGTTACAGTATTCCGATAGTGACATCAGTACTCCTTTGTGTATTTTTTGGATTCTAGGACAATGACTGTTTGACAACTGAGCAAACATGTACTTGGCTGAATTAACTGTCACCTTGCTTTTTTTCCAAAGCTGCCTTTTAATCTGTCAAGCTAATACAGAAAAGTCAGTGCTAAATGGATCTGAGAGGCGAGTCAGAGCGGGAATAAATGTGAGCATGTGTTTAAGTGCACACACATTTCTCCAGCTCATTTCACCCAATCATGTCTGCATTATATCTCCATCTTTCTGACCCTGTAACAGTCCTTTTTACATTCTGGGTTACACAAGTTTTCCTCTTTTAGCTCCCTCCATCATAATCTACGTTCACCACCACTGGAGGGGAGAACTGCAGTTTAAAAAAGGGCCACTTGTATCTCACACGCTGTCTCTCACACACACATACAAGTAAGCTTTCAGCAGCAGACAGACATTTTTCACAGTATAAAAATATTTCACTAAACCACAGAGAGGTCCACGATTTCACATTAAGCCCACATTTGTCAGCGTTTGAAGCCACACAAAGATAAACATCGTTCATAAGGAGCTGCAGTCCAGAACAAACAAAAAATTAGACATTACCAAGACAGTGGGCAAACCATTTTAGATTGTTACAAAAGCATTACCCGGCAGTGGTCACATATTTACTAATATTGTAGGTCCTGTGAGATTGTGAGACATCAGGATTCTGAAGTACTGCCACCATAAGAATGGTTACGCTGCCCTCAAGAAACAAACTGATGTCCAACCTTTAAATCCAGGGTCAAATCACACAGAGTACACCTGCAGGAAACAATCTGAATCCATCAAAGTGTTAAAGTCCAACAAGTATGATCATGATTTCTTTCCACCTTTCCTTCCTCTGTGTTTCCGATGCAGTGTTAGCGCTGGTTAACCTGGGCACAACATCGATCCCTGAATAATGTCAGCATCACTGATGTCCCCAAATGTCTGAGGAGATGAAGTTGTTCTTGTTGGCTCAGCATGTTAGAGTCAAGTATTCAGGAGTTATCTGCCGTGTCAGTTCAGATTATTTAGTAACCTGGTGACTGAATCTATGGATGAATTCATCAAGTTCACTGCCTAAACTGTGTTAGCCTTTAGCCACGCGGCTAACAAATGATCAGTGAGGACATAACTCCTAAATTCACCACCACAGCACTCGCTGGTACATTCCATACCTTCATAGAGGAAAACACTTAGACACTAAACAGATGGCTGTGTGTCTGCCAGAGGCAAATCTTCCTTTAAAAGGCATCGACAGCATCCGAACAATAATTTTCCTGTAAAATCTGTGGCTCTTTTCAGGCGCTTGTGCCTTCATTCTCAGCAGCTTGGCTGTTGCTTGCTGTTGTTCCGTGAGTGATGAGGGCAGTTGGAGCCTCAGGTATGTCTTGTGAGCCTTCTATCTGATGGAGGCTACTGTGAGTGGAGAGTGGTTGATCGAGACGTGGCATGCTGCCGTGGAAACTGCGCCCCTCTGTGCCTTGGTAACCCATAGTGTCACTCCTGTGAGAGGAGGAGGAAGACATAAGAAAGTGAGGGGAAGAAAGGGGAGTAAGACTTGGTTTTAACAAATTTATAACTTTTGAAAGACAAACAGGAAATCAAAGATGTCCTGCTCTACCTGTCATCGCGCGTGTGGCGCAGGCTGCCGTGGTAGCTGGCTTTGCTGTGGACGCTGCTGGCCTTACTCCTGGTGGAGGCGGCACGGCCGTGATGAGTTCTGACTGGTTCATCTAGGTCATCCAAGACAGCTAAGTGGGTGGAAGAGGCGTGGGTAGAAGTGCCCTACAGGAGGATGAGAGGTCAGATGTAATAACTGCTGACATTAAACTCTGAAACACAGATTTTTCCCTTATATTTAATTTTTTGCAATTAAATAAAAAAATCACAGCATTATAAATGGTTCTGTATCTGCTGATTCCATCACCTCAGTGAAGTTACTCCACTCTTAGACTCACAAGTCAGTCTCCAGACACGTCGCTCAACTAGAGACTGATGACATGCCCTCAGCTTTTGTTGCTGAACTGGGTGGAGACAATTACAGAGTTTAAAAAAACCCTTGCACTGCAGAGCAAATTGTAAGTCTTAAGGGCAGTCCTTCATATTGAGGGCAGTGACTTGCTGAAGTCTTGTGCTTGTAAACACTGTCTGATCAGCAACACGTGTACTATGGGATGGCTCAGTCGCGGTCACCAAAGAAAACTCCCTCAAAGTTTGTTGATGTTTGTCGCGTTTGCAGCGAAACATTTACATCAGTTAAAAACAAGCATAATCTTTTATTAGGACATGATTCATCTGTCCAGCTGGACTATGCATTAGCTTTGGAGAGCATTACAGGACGAGTTACACCGGGGGAGGAACTACCGAAAGTGGTACTTGGGAACTGTCGCATGGTTTTGCTACGTTATGGACGTAGCAAAGCTGATGTGGGGAGCAAATTGGCACTTTTGTTAGGGAGAAAGCTAGCACAAGGCTGATTTGCTATATCTCTAGTGTGTTGTTTCTAGAAGTAGTATCAGTTACTACTACTGCTCCATCACTGCTGTGGCCTGACTTACCTGAGTGGATGTTCCTCTGGACTTCCTAATGACGGGGGTGTTGGGTTCACGCAGCAGAGACTGGGCAAAATCTGGCTGCTCCTGCAGCACCTGACGAGACTCGTTCACCCCACTGCTGCAGAGAGATGAGGTGAGGGAGGGCAGAGTGAGAAGTTTGAGGGTGGGAGGCAATATGAAAGTGCAGGAAAATAGAGGTTGAGCTATGAAAAGGTGATTCTAGATGATTTGTCTGAAGATACGTCCTATCTGTCGCCTTACTCTTTTCTTCTGCGGCCGTGCAGGAAGCTGGCCCATTCAAAACAGGTCTTCTTGCTGCCCACCCAGAACACGGAGGGGATCCCCACCACCAACATCATCAGATATTTAATCAGGAACAATACCATGACTGGCTGACTGGTCTGCTCCACCTATATAGAACAGGAAAATCAGATATTAATTCCACAATCACACAGAGAGAAACCCACAAAGGGCAGAAGTGTACAACAGAAAACTGATTAGCACCAAAGTATTCAGTGTGTGACAAACATTTCCTCAACAGTAACATGGTCAAGAATTATAAAATGCGTCAGATGCCACTGAAATTGTTTCCAAATAATGTCACCAAAAGTATCCTGTACTGATAAATGTTTTCAGCCCAGTCAGTGAGTTCAGTGACGAAAGATGGGAAGTTATTATCCGAGAGAAACCGAGCTGCCTTCAGCAGCTGAACTGTAGCTGGGACGTACAGCAACTGCTTTCTCCTCAGAGGGACTTGGATTTGGAAGCATTACAGTATCTCCCAGCAGAGGGCAGCAGTTTACAGCAGATGAGCAGGTTGTAGGTTTTTAAACAGCAACTGTAGTTCCTCATTATAGTTGGCCTAAAGATACATCCTCTTACTCTCTAGAACCTCATTTTCATACATATTTCAGCACCAATTCAGAGACTACAGTGCATTTAAATTGGAGGTGTAGGTAAAAGATGTGCTGCAAGATGAGTTCGGGGCCCTGCGCCTGCTGATGACATGGCACATTAGAATTGGCTGTGATGATATATTATGTTATCACTGGCTGTTTGAAAAGAACGGCAAGACATGATGGCAGCTCAGGTACATTTACACGGTATTTAGGTTGTTGGATTTGGATGTTTTATCATGTCGTTTTAACAGTTAATT
Source organism: Naso brachycentron (assembly GCA_029874485.1). Classification (NCBI taxonomy): domain Eukaryota; kingdom Metazoa; phylum Chordata; class Actinopteri; order Acanthuriformes; family Acanthuridae; genus Naso; species Naso brachycentron. The sequence continues at coordinate 6,663,601 of JAQFJA010000001.1, forward strand.
TTCGCCAGCCGCGGGGTATACCATCAAGCAAACAGTAATTGTCTATGTTAACAATAAATGACTGGTTAACAGGTTAACAGAGTGATGTTTAGGCAGCACCAAAGCATGCATAAAATGTCCAAATCCTTTGTGAAGAGACCACAACACTTTATATTATTAGCATTATATTAGCATTTTGCATTTTCCTTGTATTCAGCTGAGTTTTGACTGACATTTTAGTGTCAGTCAAAAGCAAAAAAGAGAAACAAATTTCCATTTTAGGAGGACATGTATTTAAATGAATGGCTGCGACACTGACATCAATCAAACTCAGAGAATCAGTGTGTTAATAGAATCACAGAGTCTCATGGCAAACTATGGGTGGCCTTTAAGGACTGAGAACCTACAAAGTGTGGTGGTTACAGAACTGGTACAGTGCTTTAATTTTTCAGTGTAAAGATGTTTTACACAAATTTCCGAGATTCATCTGGTGGAGGAAGACTTTTGAAAAGCTTTGGCATTTCTTACTTTTGAAAGAACTCGGACTCAATAGAGTAGGCATGTATTAATTAGCTTGGGTCTGCCTCACCCAGGCTCAGATTAAATGTCTCGTTAAGTCCTGAGAGGACAGGTTCTGGGCCTTACCACCCATGCACACAGACAAAATAATGTCACTTGGACTTGAACAATGCCCACAGAGTCTTAAATTACCCCAAAACATGCAATTGTACCCTCTTACACACACAAACATTTGCACGCAAAAACTCCCGAGGGTTAAGCTCGAATAACACGTAGCAATATTGAAATTCCAGAGCTACAGCAGGTCATAAAGGGGGTCCCTCGTCATGAGCCGCACACCCACACAGCTACAGACACATGCACGCACACACACACACACACACACACACACACTCACTAACAAGTAACATAAGCACTTGCACCTGCCTCAAACATATGTGAAGGACACACATACATAAATGTCAGTCACAAATTAGCTGACACTTCTCTATCATGAAACCACGGTAACAGCTTCAATAAGCAGGAAATATGAACACAAAGTAAATATTAATTGAGAAACTGACAGATTTTGTTGCCTTGTGTGTATGAGTGAGACAGAAACCAGTGGATTGTGTTTGTGTCTGCATTGTGCACATTTGGTTATTAATTTAACACTAGACTGTATAAAACACAACACTCCCACCACTTTTCATAACTGCTACAAAGACGTTATAGAGAACAGGCAGCAGAGCATGACTGAGCAAGCCCTGAGAGAGACACAGAGAGAGAGAGACTGAAAGAAAGCAATAAGTGTGTGAGAACCAGCAGACAGAGTAAAAGACAAAGAGACAGAGAAAGAGTGTGTGACACAGAGATGGCAGTTTTGTGTGGAGCTGGTCTTGAGAGCTGTATTAGCTGAGCTAATGATGCATACTGCGCTCTCCTCCCTCCCCTCCACAAATACCTACTCACTAAGCCACACAAGTGAAACTGCGAGCTCTCTCTTTCACTTGATATTTCTCGCTCTCACACGCACACACACACGCTCTTGAAAGGTTATTTCAGTTTATTACAATTTGGCTCATCTTGTATGTCCACCAGTTACTTCTACTGGTAATAATAACACTGTATTCAAGTTGATTGCTGCTATTAGTGACAAAGTCATAATGAAGTCTGACAGAACAAGAACAAGAACCAGTCAGAGGGTAATACAGCCGGTAAACAACTCCACAGGTCAGTCAGATATATTTGAAAGAGGAAACTAAGTCAAACAGGACAGTTATTACCCCAACAGCCTTTTGCACTTCACAGAGCAGCTGTCTAGTTTAAACGTTACCTTCTGTATTTACTGCTTACTACAAGTATTTTCAGTGGTTTAAATATTCTGGCTTAATTGTTGTTACCAGTAAAATTCTTTACAACCAGAATGAATGCTGAGTGTTTTTCCCTTGGCGTCTTTCTTGCAGCAATGATGTCTTGCTTCCAGGCCTCAGCAATAACTCAACAATTTAAAGAGCAGAGACGGTGGCCAAAACTACAAAACAACAGGATCAAGTCTGAAACATTAAAGCAACACTATGTAACTTAGACCGGGACCCACTGCTTCGAAAAACAAAACTTATCGATGTACGTTCATACGTCGCACAAAACAACATTTTGAGTAAAACCGGGCCATATTTCATGGAGATGATGTCCTACAATTTCTCTGCCTCAACTCTGTGATTCACGGAGGTTCCTGAAAGCAACATGTAGGCTGCCTTCAGACAGAAGCTGCAGCTGCAGCACCGGGTCGTTGCAGACAGACAGAGCAGTCGTAGGACATCAGAGAGAAAACCAGAAGACATTTTCTCTGTAAAATATGGACGGATTTTACTAAAATTGCTGTGCAATGTATTGCTGTGCATCATTAAGTTTTGTTTTTCGAGCAGCGGGTTGCAGTCAAAGTTACGTACTATTGTTTTAAATTTTCCCGTAAAAAAAATTACTTAAAAAACTGGTGCCCATTCCTGAGTATGTGTGTACCTCTATTCAGGCTCTTCACGGGAAAAGTATCATGTGACCTCACTGATTCTGGTAGGTTGATTACGCTACCATGATCAAACAAATCTTTCCTTTCTAATAAACAGACAAGGTACCCTAGTGAGAAGAGGCAAACACAGTGCGCAACTGAGTGCTTCCCCTCAGCTAACTCTGGCAGTGTGGAAACACACACTGTGTGACTGAATGAGATACAGAGAGAGATCAGGGGGAGCTTGCATGCTGCTGCATGAGCTGTGATACAAATACAGCTGGATATCCTGTCAAGAGTGTGTCTGTGTATTTGTTTTCAATGTCCAGCTGAGCTGACAGGCAGATCCTCGGCAGCAATCTGTTTTCAGACAGAAGGAAGAAAAATAGTTTCGACGTGCAGCTCAACAGGCCTTTTTTATATTTGTTCTGTGTTAGCAGGCTGAGAATGTGGTGGTATTTTAATCTTACTTTAGATCTATCTCTGTCAAACTTCCTCCACAAAAACAAAATAAATCTCTGTTAATTAATCACACACATACTTTATCTTGCAAGCATACTAACGTTACATCTTCTCACACACAGACGCATACCTTTTCTTTTTTGTTTGTGTGTTATGTCTGTCTCTCTCTACCTTGTATGGGCAGGGGATGTGATAGCGCCTGCAGTTCTCCTCCATCCACGTTGTCTCCCAAATGCTGCGGTAGGTGTGCTCGTACAGGTAACAGCCAATCACAGTCAAGAGGGGGACCAGGTAGAGCACTGAAAACACTCCCATTCGGATCATGAACTTGACCAGTTTGGTCTGATTCTCCTTCTCCAGAGGGATTTCCATGCGGACCCGGTTCAGAGCAACGATGCCCACTAACAGGAGGGCAACACCCACCTGGAAAGGAGGATCAATGAGGGGTCAGACTCAGTGACAGATGCAAAAAATTACAATGAGTTATTGATTTTCGATGACTGGCAAATGGGCAAAAATCATCCACCAATCCATCAGTAATCAATCCATGTGTCCATAGCTTCAGCTAAAAGTCCACTCGGCCAACCATTAATCTGTTTGTCCATCCATTCGTCTTTTCAACAGCTCTTTCATCCTCCCACCCACTCATTTATCCTCTGACTGTACTCACCGCCACGTTGAGGCAGAGCGGTGCCAGAACAAACCACCTCAGGGCGTCTATGTCATACAGCCCTATGAAACACACTCCACTGATCCCATCTCCTTCAATTTTGTTCAGGGCCAACAGGGTGACAGTCAGGGCCCCTGGGAGCCCCCAGGCAACAGCGTGGAAGAGGAGAGCTTTCTTCTCAATGGCCTCACTGCCCCATTTAGGCACGGCGGCCAGGAACCAAGTGATTGTCAGAATGACCCACCACACACTGCCGGCCATGGTGAAGAAATACAGAACCATGAAGAACAAGGTGCAGACCTGAGAGGCAGGGAGAGTGATGTTTTGATGAATCATTAGGGATTAATCAACAAATCACCACTTTGTTTGCTTGTGGATTTAGAGAATACGTGATCATTTAAACTTATTTTATAATTTGTATAAAAACTTTGAGTTGTCACATTTTTAAGACTGTTTCAAATTGCTACTTAAACATCTGTCAAACTTATGATAAATTGTGAGGATAACACGCTTAATGTTTTTATTCAAAGTATCTAAAAAAAACAGATAACACTTTCAGAAGTGTTTATAAGGTAAATAAACAACATTTGCAGGACCCAATAAAGCACAAAGGCTTCTTGAAAGGCAAGAACATTACCATGAGATGTATGCCGTTATAGTGGAGACACCAAAAAATGAGCTCAATCTCTCACCTTGTTGTGTGAGCCCTGTGTTATGGTTGACGCTCTGAACTGGGCTGGGCTGACTGCATTGCACGCTACTCTGTCTTCCAGCAGGAACCCCAGGAAGAAAACCAGTGACACCATGACATAACACACAGCGTAGAAGATTATTGGCCGCTCGGGGTATCGAAACCTGATGAAGAAAGCATGGCAAAGTAATTATGAACAAATTTTTTTTCCTCAGTTTTGGAAGTGCTCATACTTGAAAAGGTGATAGATTCTGCCATTCAAACCTTGTAACATCAATGAGAAACGTCAGGAAGGTGAAGAGCGTTGCGGACAGACAGACGATGGAAACGACTCCTATGAAGTAACGGATGAAGGTCAGCTCCTGCTGGCTGAAAAACATTGAGGGGCACGGGGCAGAACAGTCCCTCCTGCCCATGAATGTGTAACCCAGGTCTGGGTCGACCTTGAGCTCTCTGGGGCACCAGAAACCGTAGTCTCTCTGGACAGCCATGGGTGAATTTTCAGTGGGGTCAGAGTCTGTTAGCAGATCCTCTGGACGAGGATAGGGCTCGTCACAATCAGGAAACCTAGGAAACAAATTACCAATTCAGATCATGTAGTTTCATATGTAACAGATAATTAGAAATTGCTAGATATGAATATTAAAATAGCTGAACTGAGAGATCAAGAACGCCAGCTAGAAAGGTGGAAGATGAGCTCTATGAAGATGAGAATACTAGAGGCGATGATGAAAGAAAGTGATCAAGTGGAAAGATGCTGAAGTTCAGAGTTAGGTTGGCCTTATATGAGGTTGATGTTGGTCTGAGTTCAAAGAGAAGCAGCACAGCTCAGACTTAGTTATATGCAAAACACATTCTGCAGGCTCAGCCCTGGTAACTATACATTATATATATATATACAAAATATAACAAACAGAATAACATTACCAGTTGTACTCTCACAGATGCTTGTCAGGACACTGTTTATATTTTCAAATACTTTGTCGCTTTAACACGTAACGTGCACATTCTGTACATACCTGCTGCATTCCATGTCATCTGGCCAGGTTACTCCAAATATCTCCATGAGTTTGTGGCACTCATCTTTGGCCCGTTGGCAGATGGATCGACATGGCATGGACACCTGGCCATACACCTTACACACTGGAGCGTACAGGGCGCACAGGAACATCCTCAGGTCAGCGCTGCACACAAGGTTTACCATGGGATGGAAAGGCTGCAGAGAAGAAAGAAGAGGAGAGAAATAGAGTTTTTTATTCATATTTAAAACGTGTTACAAACTTCTATGACATGAACTGAAAGCGCTGGCTGTGGCATTACAGTGTATCATACAACGGTGTCATTATTTTAAACACCTGCACATTTCATCTTTCCAATATTATACCACAATATCAGTGGGAGCTAGCTTGGCAAGTTTTTATTAAATCTGTCATGCATGTGACAAAGAGTGGGCAAGATGTTAACACACACGCACACAGTCAAATATATATACACATCACCAACTCAGGAAAGTGTTAACTGCTATCAGTGGCACATGTCTGAGAAGGCTCATATTCAACCTGAAATAGCCATCAAAGATGTCAGAGGGACATATGTGTTCCAACTCCTCTGCTGCAACATACACCACTCTGTATTCCATCAATATTTAGAGGCTCATGAAATATGTATGGCAGTAATCATATTACCAAACATCCCTTTGAATTAGGGGACAGCAGAGACGGACGTGTGAGGACTGAGCCACAGCCGCACGTCAAAACACTGAACAAGCAAACAGCAGGGCTATTGACACATTAAAGATCAAGATTCTGTTTCCTGCTGGAGGCTATAGGTAAAAGAGTCAGGCGTGTGACATTCAGGCTGCTGGTTCAAATACTCAGAATAACTGGAAAATGTGAGTGATGAAAAGGACAAACGGCACCCTT